>CP045895.1:1276779-1290489 GCA_013387185.1 Caligus rogercresseyi | reverse complement strand
TTTGATATATAATTATTGCTAAAAAATGAGTTCTTAGTAGAAAAAAATCAACTGTTTCATGGTGGAGTCCAAATGTACAAAAAAATATTTTAAACAAGTTATAATGTTAAAAAACTCATTAAAAACGGAACACAAATAATCTAAACTTTGATAACCTCAGTACACTCAAAATAAATGATTTTGCCGTCTCCTAGAAGATCCTACAAAAAACAACAAAGCCTTCAGATAATATTCATTGTATACATAATGTTAAATACTATTTGAAATTCAACTGCATCGTTTTTTGTATTCATTATAGTTCAACGCTAGTTAAAATTACAGAAGGAATTTGAAAAACAGAAAATGAATGTTGATTTAAACGATTATCCTTATATATCTAAAGTTTTTAATTATTTAAGTGGATAAATGACTTTTGGATTATATTCATTCGAATGATTTTATATAAGTTGATAATAGTCCACGATCATTCATTGTGGATTCATGATGCTTTGAGTAGTAAGGGCTTAAGTTGTAATACCTTATCAATTGCCCTTATCGTTCTTTTAAAAAGTTGAACAAATATGATGCAGAGGTACCAAACAAGCTATATTTTTAAAATTTAATTATCAAGGTTAACAGTTTTAAATTCTAATCAAATTCTAAAGTTTAAGGTCACTTGAGGGATGTTCAACCATCCATGGAACTCTTAGAATCATAATTGATACGATCAATGAATATATTAAAATTTGTATGATTGCTTTGGTCTCGACTTTTTATGTGCAAACAGTCTAAGATTATTAGAAAAATAAAATTAATAGGTACGTAATCTAAGATTTTAAAAGATACAAAAGAAAATTACTGATCTTGGTAACTTATATATATATATAATCATCTATAAATAATTCTATGAATGATTTGAATAAGCTTTTTGTACATGACCTAAAATTATTGTATCAATAATGTAGCACTCCCATAATTACCTCCGCCGAAGGAGGTATTGTTTGCACTGGCGTTGGTTGGTTTGTTTTCAGCAGGATAACTCAAAAATTATGGAGCGGATTCGGATGAAACTTTGTGGAGTTTTTGAACATGCCAAACGAAACAAGTGATTAAATTTTGGCATCTCTGAGTGCTTCTTTAAGATGCAAAATTAGCTAAATACTAATAAATATTTCAAGTTAGCCTACTCTGCAAATAGATGTCGCTGGGCTGTGCTCTCCTCGTTTATGACGTCAGTTTCTTTGTATTTCTATGTACCTCTAGAGTGTAAACAGTAAAGATCAGTATGTATAGTTAAAGGGACCATGCGGTAGAGGTTGGAAATGATAAAAGACCAAGTGATTCATTTGGTGGGGATCGGCGAGATGGGCCCTCTCTGAGTCCTCTATTTTATTAATTCGTTTGGGCTGTAAAAGCGACGAAGAGACAATAAGTGACAATGGCAGTGGTGATTTTTAGAGAATGCCAAAAATCCTATATTTCCATTGTAAATATATATTAAGAGAATATAAAAAATACAAATGGATATTTGTTTCTATTGGTTTTGATCAGAGGGTTACAAGCCACAATTGCTTTATTTATATTTGAAGCGTATACCTATGATGTGTACTCATAATAAAATTGTCTTGATAAAATAATGATGCCACACCTAATGTTTTTTTACTAATAGGTATGCAATATATATATATTATATATATTATTTCATTTTTGATACTTTATCAATAAATTAGATATTTTTATTTATAAGCCGTTTACTCAGTTAAGACATATATTTAAGATTTGTTTCCACAAACTTCACCCACAAATTATAAATGAATGTTTGATCTATGTATATGCATTGCCAATGTCACAATTTTATGATCTATTTTTAAATTCGTTTCAGAATAATAATATGACCTCATGTTATTTTTATAAAATTTTGTTTTTAGAATATATATTGCTATTACTTATGATAAATTAAAGACAGATATTTCTTTAAAACTGTAATGCTGAGTAAACAAGTATGATTTAAAACTGCAGAAAAACAAATTTACATTTCAATTGTATAATAAACAATAACAAAAGTTTAATCTTATATTTATTTATAAAATTTAAAGAAAATAAATTAGAACAGTAAGCAATTATTTCTAGAAAATTCCTTCTTCAATTATCGATCTTATAACATACTATACATGAATATTTTTGTAATAGAGATTTATGTACATGTTTTTATAACTTTCAAAACTTTATATACATACACCTCAATGATGTAATTATACGAAAAAGATGATGAAATAATAAAGTTTTGTGTATGTTTTAATTAGAGTACTATGTTCTCAAAAGAAAATTTCTTTTAGACTTGTCTCTGCCATAGAAAAATAATGGTTTGATAAATAACATAAGTTGTAAACATGGATTTCTTGTTTTTGGGGAATATTTGATGCATTCGGATGTAAATGCAACATGGGTTTGGCACTAAATCGAGTCATGCAATTGAAAAATAAGGGAGCATGGTGGAGCAGGACATAATGCTCACTCAAGGGGAGAAAGCCAAAATTGATCAATTCTTTCAAACGATTCTAATATTTGCAGACTAATTTAAACGCTTAAATGCTTATTTATATTCCAATGATACCACAAATCCATTGAACCATACGGACAAATATAGAAATATGAGAAAATATATTATCCTATAAATAAACTGATCTCTTAACGAAATATATGTGACCATCATGGTAAAACGTGAATACCATGAAGTCCATTTATCTTTACAGTTTCATTGGTACTTATATCTTTAAAATAATCCACAAATTATGAAACTATATATATCGGCATTATAAACTTCATGATCTTAATATCTAACTTTATACTGGTCATCAGTTATATTAAATTTTTGGCTCGAAGTGTAATATTAATTAGTAGTTTCATTAAAATGTCCCTGTATAAATTGTACAAAGAAGTGAGCTTCTTCCTAAAAGATGTAATAATTTCAAATATATGAGAAGTACCGAAATTGATTTTGAGGATTTTGTCATAGTTGAAAAATCGTTGTGCACTTTACTATACTTTGATGATACTCTTAAACTTTTTCTCTGCGTAAAGCTTATAAGAGCAATACTTATTTATTTTTATACTTTGATATTTTATAGGGAAAAATGTTTTTGCTTATGACAACAATTAATGCATTAAACTCGGTCATAATACAATAAAGATGTTTTTCTTTATAACATTTGATCACGAACGAAGAGTAACGAATTTAAGCCCTAATGAATCGTAGCTTGGGATCCTTTTACACGCATCATTTTTTAAGCCCAACAGATAACAAAAAACAGTATTAAGTACATATATGAGGTATCCTTTTTTTCTCTTGTAAGATCTGGTCCTCTATATAGAAAGCTTAACAAAAATAAGTTTTTCGTATATTATGAGATGCATGAAATTCTTGCCTGTAAATAAAAGTTATAATTTCTAAAATGATTGCTTTGTTCACTTAATTCTTTAAATTAAAACAGGAATAACTGACAAATTATGTATCTCAATATTTTTACGTTAACAAAAAAACATGATTGAATGCATTTATGGAGCTAAAACTGACCAAATTGTCTCAACCACTACAAGCACAATATTTTGGAGGTAAGAACTACTCGCTCATATTGTTTTGTTTTTTTGTTTTTTTGGCCCATGGGCAAAGATAATAGATAATACAAGATGCGCAGAACACATTTTAGAAAGAAAAACTGAAACGTCACAGATGACGTCACAGTAGCTATTGTTATTAAATAAAATCAAAGTTACATTTAAAAACAGTGATTGATTTCAAAGGAAATAAAAATTGAAACCCGGGAGCTCTCCGGAGAGCGGAGCTGCAGAGGACGGCCACGTTGCTCGGAGCTCCTAGATGCGTGCGGGCTACCGTCAAAGCCTCCGAGTCCCGTGCGGTGTTTCAGGACTTCACTTCCTCCCTGATGCTGAAGCTGTGCGTCCCCGGGTGGCACGTGGCGGAGGGAGCCTCCGGACGTTATTCCTTTGAGAGCCTTTACGTTTCTTAGCTTTGTTGTCCTAGAGGTATTAGTACATAGGCAAATCGTAGCTGTGATGACGTCACATTTTTTTATTGGATATATCCTTCTTTGTTTACATGAGTTCTGCCCCCCCGGCCCATGGCATTCACATATTTCATTTGATTTCCCGACATCTTACATGTAAAATAGTAATAATGTACAACTCAAACAAAGAAATAAAGTTTATAACGAAAGAAAGACGTTAATTAGGCATAAAATGGTAAAAATATAAGTATACAACAAAAGAATATTGTATACTTGAATCTACAGAATAGTGATGATTGATAGCTTCAATTGAACAAAAAATTATTTATAGGATTTATTTGACAATAAATTATAATGTAACCAATCGTTTTTTAAAGTTTCTCAAATAAGATTGAAAGTCATATTACTGCACATTGAATTAATTATTCATAGGAAACAGCATAGAAGACGTGTCAATTCTTTTATATGAATGTAAATACCCATTCTTTCATTCCCATTTAAAAAAATCATTATGTGCATGATTTTTTATAACAAAAATATATGGTTTTGTTTGTATACTAGCACATGTAAAATGCATAAAATGATATGGTTAAGTCAGATTTAATCGATAGGATTATGAATTTTAATAAATAAAAGTGACCCTTTCCAATTAATATACCCTCTTAATTAGTGATAGTTATATTATATCTATATATTATATATAGATATATATATATATATATATATATATATATATATATATATATACACGCAGACACACACATAATATATATTTTTTATTATTATTTATACATATATGTGTTTATATATATACAATACATTTATAAATATAATTATTTATATATAACATATATATATAATAAGGTTCTCAGATTAATGTCTTTTTATATCAGCCATCTTGAGGACAGCTGTCATAAAAATAAGAGCAAAGAAAAGAAAAATTGGGATTCAACCTCTTATATATTATATATATATAAATGGGTAAAGATTAGATAAAACTAATTTAAGTCTTTGCTATAAGCATGCACACAAATAACGAGTCAACTTAAGAATGCATGTATTATAAAGAAGAAAAAAACATAAATCTCATTATAACACAATATTTTAAAAACATAGACAAACATCAACACGATGAAACTCATTATATCTTTGCATTTAGGGTCCAAGCCATTTAAAAAAAAGGCATCTATTTTTTTCAAAAGTATATAGCTTCATATGTTGCAATTATTCAAATTACATTCCTACCGCACAATAAAACTATAAGGACAACCACGCTTGAAATTAATCTCTAAAGTATATTACCAATTTTTAAAGTACTTTGTAATATGCTTTATTATGAATTAAACCTTTTTCCATGAAGAGAGCCTAAGTTTTCTCATATACATTTGTTCTGATTGCATTAAAAAGTACAAAGTTCCCTTATAACATACTATGATAAATTATTTTTCAAGTCAAAGGGGTCTGGTTTTATTTTATATTGTTGGAATATACAATTATGTTTCATGATGAAAAAGGTTAATGTTAATTGCCAAATGTATTGTTTGGTTGGAAATTTTACTCATCACTTTAACACAACGTTTAACTTATGGCTACATACAACAGTTCTGCCAACCAGGCTAAGAAAATCTCGTACTATATCATCCAAAGCTTCCAAATATATATATATATATATATCAGGATTAAGCAGAATTAGTGAACATGGAAACACACAACTCACTCCCAAAATACTTAATTTAGAAAATATATTATTTTCTAAATTTTGTTGACAACAACCTTTTTCTAAATATTTAATCTAAAATAAACCACCTGTACACCATTTGCACGAACTACCAGCCCTATGTCTCTAAATCATACTAGTACAACTGTTACGCACCAATCTCCTCGGGAATCATTTTCCAGACAGTCTCAGTTACGGCAATCAGCTGGTTTTTGTTGGCCCTTGGTTTAGCATTGGCCTTCCTTTGCACCATCCCGTACATGGCAAGTCAATGGGGGTTGCAATCAGGAGATGAGGACGCCCAATCTTCTTGCTCCAAAAGTGGTAAAGATTTGGCTGAACACAAGTTCTGCACAATCTTTGCAGTATATGGGTCGGAGCTCCGTCTTTGGAAGCAGGAACAGAGATCTCACACGCTTCCTGGATCCACAGGATACTTTGGTCTTAAGGAAGTCCAAGCACACGTTCTTCTTAATTTTAAACTCTATGGAATCTGGAGCAAGGGTGATTTTTTGCCATTCGAGGCCACGGTCCCCAGACCATCACAGATGCCGGCTTCTGTATCTGGTAGACGTTTCTGTAATTCTCTGGATCTTGGAGGCACCCCTGCACAATATACGATCATTCTGAGGATGGAACTTATTTTTGGCCTCGAAAAGTTTCTCATCAAAGAAGATCACAACAACACTTGGGTTGTCTACGTACCATTGAGAGGCAACTTTGATCTAGCCTTCCTCTTGACCCTGGTGGCCTCGTTTAGTAGATGTATCTTCCTGTACTTGAACAGCTACATGCCCAGGTCAGCTTGACTAGCTCCCGATGGTCCTCGCAGATATTTGTACTCCAGAGCCATCTTATTCATGAGGGGGCCGGGTTACGAAGTATCTTGCTGGCAAAGGCCTTAATCCATTTTCATCGTTGTTTTTAAACAAAAAAGCAGAGGAAAACAACAAAGCTGATGTAAAAATGTCCGCAAAATATAATTTTATATCATAACAAAAGCTCTCAGACTCATATTAAGAAAATATTTCACTTACAATCCGATGTTTTACTAATTCTGCCTAACCCTGTATATATATATATGTATATATCAATATATATACATATATATATATATATAATTATATATATATATATATATATATATATATATATATATTATATATATATAATATATATATATATATATAGTATATATATATATATATATATATATATATATATATTTACGGCTGTTCTTATTTTCAAATGTTTGAAATGTTAGCAACATTGTGGATTTTCTGTTTCTTGGTGATAAAAGAAGACTACATGCAAAGTTTGAACAAAATCAGTCAACATTACGAGGTCGCGCAACGAGGTCAAAGTTTTAAAATTTAGTAAAAATATAGTTTTCCGCAAATTTCTTCAAAATGGTGGACGTTACAGACTTCAATAATTAAAATAAATTTAAAGGAAATCTAATTTACTACCAGACGTATGTTTGATGTTTTTTAATAAACAAAGTTTCAGTACAAACAAAGGAAAAAATGGAGTGTGTATTGTTAGCTTATTTCATAGCTTTTTTGTATCAATTAACTTCACTCGCCTGTAGAAGATGACTTGTTCGCTTCAGAGTAAAGTAGTACTTTTAAGTTTAGTAAAACTTTAGATGATAAATCCAAATATGACCTTGGTTGCATTCTATCAATTCAGAATTCAGTACAATCTGAGTTTACATCATATGATTCAGAGCCTGTATTGACCTATAAGAAATCGATTATGAAAAAAATAAAAATAATGTGTTTCTTAGATTTGCGTCAAGGTATCCTCTCAAAATTTTACTTTGTCTCTGACGCATTTATAATCCATTATATGCGTCATTTTCTACGCGAGATAGGCTATTTTTAATGTACATATAACTCTCTACTTATTAAATTGACATGATTTAGTATACCAAATATTAAAGCTGGTTAACCAGCTTTCATTGATATGTTTGGTGTTCTAAAAATCGCTATACTTTAAGAGATATAAGCAAATACGTATTCTCCCCCAAAAATTGATCTTTGATATGAGAATATACGATTACCATCTCGTAACTGCTGTTAGTGTTACCGGGATAGTGAAGAAAAAAAGAAGGGAAAGAAGTGAGGCAAAATACTCCTCCCTTCTCTTTCTCTTTCTATCCAGGTAACTCTAACAGTCTTGGTCTGGTCTTATTGTACAAGAAAATGAAAAAATGATAATTTTTATGGAGAAAAAGTAGATTCATGAAACTCAATTTTGATTTATAGGCACAAGTTAAAGTAAATATAAATACTTTTAATAATAATAATTGAAGATGATGCCTGAAGGCAGGGTCCGTCCTTTTTCTGCAATATAATTATACAGTATATACAACAGTCATTTTCATTTAAGAAAGTAAAATATTGATGTTTCTTAATAGATGACTTCCTTTATTTTATTTATCTTCTATATACACACACCCACAACACATATATATATATATATATATATATATATATATATATATTATATATATATATATATATATATATATATATATATATATATCTATATATATATATATATATATTATATATATGTATATAAATCAGGCATTTTTCACACAAAATACACAAAAAATTGTTAATTTCTGTTCAATTTATTTATTTAGACATTAAAATGCTCTTACAGATGTGTATATTCTGTTTATACAATCCATCCGCCTTCTGCATCGATGACGCGTTGGATCAGGAGCGGAAGGAGGAGCAGGCCTTGGCCACCAGGGCCCTGTCCAACTTCCTGGACTGCTTCATTATGGAATTGATGGGGCGGCCTTGGTGTTGTGAGCCAGTCGGTTGGTGTGTCGCTCAAGGTAGCCCAGAAAAAATAGTCCATATGATTCAATCGGGGGAGCTAGGGGGCCATTATTCTTGGTCTTCTGCGTCAACAGCTGGCCAACCGTGAGTTTGTAGCTGTGGCAACGCTAATCCTCATTCACACAGTCCAACAAAGTTACGTGAGAAACTTCCAGCTCCTTGACGACATCCCTGATGGACCTGATGGGGTCGTGCTCGAAGATGTCTGACACCCTCCTGATGAAGTCTGGGGTCCTGGCCTTGTGGGCGCTGCTGGAGGGCCTAAAGACCTTGTCGACGAAAGCACGAGGGTATCCTTCAGCTCCTGCCATGAGTTCAGCAACTCTTCTTCTGTCGATCCTGAGCAGCTCAGAGACCTGGGTGTTGCTGATGGTGTTGCCCTTTATACAAAGAATCTGGATAACTGCACTCCTGCGTTCTTGCTTGTTCCAGACAACAGGCTGTAGATTTCCATATGCGGCATGAAGATGATAAAATTCAACTGAAATGATCTCTCATATGTTGGCTGTCTGCTAAAAAAATGAGCTGCGCGGATCGGATGACATCATCCTTGTTAAAGGATGTCCTGAAAACCCGCCGGATATGATCTTACCACCCTGTGTATATACATATATATATAAATATATATACATATAATATCAAAAGTTTGTTAGAACGCGAATCATGTTGATATTAACAAGTTTGACAACAAGGTATACTACTTTTGCTATCTTCGGGATCTTTTGGTAAAAGTCATAAAGAGTAAAGAATATCATGGATTCCTAATCGTTATTGAAGTATTTTGAGAATTTTTTTTTTATGTAGTAATAGTTTCTTTGTTGTATGAATGATTGTCAAATTGACATCAATAACATTAAATTTAAAATCGTATTATTTCATTGTTTAACATACAGAATCGTAATACAAAGTACAGCAGTATTTTCTAAAAACCCTTGACTTTTTATTTGCCTCTGAGTGATGCAAACTCAGTGATCTTTTAATTTGTAATACAATTATGGACCTCTTAAGATCTCTATTAGCTTATTTTTACTTGAATAAAACTTTCATTCCACCAATTTAAATTTAAGATAATCAAACAACCATCCAATAAATAAGATTTCCTCTTAAGAAAGCAAAACATATAATTTCCATAACATTTCTACAGAAGGGCTATGGCAAAAGTATTTTTTTTTACATTTTAAGCAATTTTACTTTCCAAAAAAAAGGGGTTCTGTAAGTATCTGTACCAGCATTCATTGCGCCAAAGGAACAAATAGTCTGTAGGAAACGGCCTTAGCACACGCTCTCAAAAGATTAATTTTTCCTACTATTTATCATGATTTAGGCCCTCTCCTCATAACATTTGGTGTATTATGTTTATGTATAAGTAAATGAACATAAATGATGCTCTTTGAATTATGTGTTAGAACCATACAAACAACAGTATCATATATTATTTCCTTGTATTAGTTTACCACATTTGGCCGTAAAAACAATCTTAATTCTAAAAAAACGAAAGGAATTTGTTTTAGCGGATATATAAATATATTCCTTAGATCTTATAATGAAGAGATAACAGAATAAATACGTACACACAAAGGGGATTTTTTTACAAACGCAGTAAAGATTGCTGGAAAATAATATGATCTGAAATAATCCACGGCTGCTCTTTAAATGGAAAGTAGCTTAAAATAACAAATTATTGATTTAAAGATCAGGTCCTTAATAAACTGATTCATGTACACTAAACATATATCAAGCTTCTCTTGTGTAAGAAAAACAATAAATTACATAAGTTATTTTGTAAAAAAACATCACTAAGATTAGAATAATTTAATTAATTAGATTAACGTTGCCCAGGAGAAGATTTTTTACATTAATGAAGGGGAAAAGGTATGCATAGATATATTTCCTTTGCAAAAGAAATATTTCAAATCAATTAAGTTTTAACATATACCTATATGTTTTATGAAATTCTAAGATCATATAAACGGAATATAAAATGTCTTGGAAAACACTTACGATAATGAGTTTTAAACGGAGTTTATCTTCAACATGGATGTATACGTTGTTCCATGTGTTAACACGAGAATGATGAAAAAATACATCCTAGGATAGCTAGTGGAGTTAGGACTCATGTTATTTTTTTAAATAATAAAAACTAGAGCATATATACACTCAGAGAGTGCAAACCTCCGCCGTCTGAGCCTTCCGAGGCGGATTTTTCACGACTGGGGAGGCGTAGAGAGACGGGGGAGGGTTCCCCTAGACGGAAATTCCGAGAGGAAGGACGCTCCGGCACCCAATTTCACAGCAAAAACGACATGTATTGGCAGAGTAGGCTAACTTGGCAATGTAGTAGTATTTAGCTCATTTGGCGCCTTAATTCTGCCTCAGAGATGCCAAAATTTATCACTTCTTCCTTTTTGCACTTCCAACAACTCCACAAAATTCATCCAAATCCTTTCAGTACTTTTTTGAGTTAATCCTGCTGACAAACCAACAAACCAACAACTAACAAACCAACAAACCAACAAACGCCAGTGAAAAACATACCTTCCTTCGGCGGAGGTAACTAGAGAATAGATACACTCAGAGAGTGCAAACCTCCGCCGTCATGAGCCTTCCGAGGCGGATTTTTCACGACTGGGGAGGCGTAGAGAGACGGGGAGGGTTCCCTAGACGGAAATTCCGAGAGGAACACGCTCCCGGCACCCAATTTCACAGCCACAGGCGACATCTATTGGCAGAGTAGGCTAACTTGGAAAATTAGTAGTATTTAGCTCATTTTTCATCTTAATTCTGCACTCAGAGATGCCAAATGTAATCACTTCTTCCTTTTGGCACTTCCACAACTCCACAAAATTTCATCCAAATCCGTTCCGTACTTTTGTGAGTTATCCTGCTGACAAACCCAACAACCAACTCCAACAAACAAAACAAACAAACCACACAAACTACAAACCAACAAGCCAGTGAAAACAATACCTCCTTCGGCGGAGGTAACTAGAGGCATATATACACTCAGAGAGTGCAAACCGTCCGCCGTCATGAGCCTTCCGAGGCGGATTTTTCACGACTGGGGAGGCGTAGAGAGACGGGGGGAGGGTTCCCTAGACGGAAATTCCGAGAGGAAGACGCTCCCGGCACCTGATTTCACAGCACAGCGACATCTATTGGAATGATAGCTAACTTGAAATATTTAGTAGTATTTAGCTCATTTGGCGCCTTAATTCTGCACTCAGAGATGCCAAAATTTAATAACACTTCTTCCTTTTGGCACTTCTAACAACTCCACAAAATTGTCATCACAAATCCGTTCAGTACTTTTTGAGTTTATCCTGCTGACAACCAAACCAACCAAACCAACTAACTAAAAACCAAACAAACACACAAACTAACAAACCAACAAACGCCAGTGAAAACCATACCTCCGTCGGCGGAGGTAAATATATTAACGCCTAAAATAGACGGGCTTAGTATCAAATTGTATATTTTTTATGCATCAAAAATTAAAACAATTTATTTTTAAAATTGTTTAATACAATTTTAATATTAGTTAGAAATTTTCCACGTGTTGGTTGAGCAACAATGATACAACGAATTGTCGTCATATTTTTGCCATCTCTTTGTAATTTTGCATATTCGTTTTGTTTTTTCTTCATATTTTTTTAGACAGAATTGTTTGATCCTTTTATTATATTTTTCGTTGAATAAAATTGGATCTTAATGTCAAATGATGCATTTTTGTGTAAATTGTTTTTCTCCTCGAGGCAGGGCTGAAGATAATGGATGCATTTATTTTAGCAATGTTGAGCATATTATCCAGACTGCATCTGGTCATCGTAAGTTTGCTGAACGTATTTAATAATGCTTTGCCATCATATCTGCAAAGTCTACAACTTTTTAGATTGATTGTAGTCGATAATCACTTGTGGTTCTTTCTTATATATCCTTTTCGCATCGACTACTTTTTGGTCAAATCGTAAGAAGCGAAGAATTTATTTCAACCGACCACATGGCATAGCTTCATGAAATACTGCAGGGCCGTAGTTTTTATCAATAGAAGACTATTGGATGTTTTTTATACTGAAAATTCATCAAAGGTAGACAATACTAAGAAGGCTATCAATTCAGTTACATCCAAAGAAAAATCCGGATTTTATTTTCACAAAAATTTCAAAGGATCGTTTCGCTATAATGGTTTCCCAAAAATAAACTCCGCATGCGTTTGGGTACGCGTTGTTTTTTTGGTGTGAAGTTTCTGGTTTTGTTTATGATTTTTTCCCATTTTAACCCATCTATTTATCCTAAGATACACCCTTCATTTTACTTTTGTTGTCACTATCTGTTGACTGTTCATCGTCAGATGAGTATTACAATTTGAATTTGGAAGAAAAAAAGGTCCTCTTTACTGTCCAATTAAGTCAGATCTAGATTCCAAATGGTTTTCTGATGGACTTTGCCATGTTGAAAATGAAGATCATATTAAAGGAGGAGTTCACATATGAAAACGGAGGAAAACTACTTTTTTAAATATTTTTCAAGTAAGTTTGTAAGTATTATTACAACGTTAAAAAAAAAAGGTTTATAAAGATATAGAAAACAACTAAATATGTATATTCGATTAATCCGCACTTTGCGCCTTTCTTAGTGATGTGAAGTACTGGAGTCAATAATGAGTCCATAGTCTTCCTAGGGGTACTAATATTTATCATAATCCCATTTCGTTTGAAACTGTCTCGAACACAGAGCATAAAAGTTAACTTGAAACTTATTTAATACGGAAAATTGCAGTAACATTTTTTATAATTTTAAAAATTGAGAATAAAATAAAAAGTATTATTTTAAGAGTCGATCCCGACATCCTAGTGTTAAGGCAACTAGATTATAGATATTGCGAGGAGCTCAACGGGTGTTTACCTTAAAATGATAACATATAAATTCAGAACAGTATTGTTAATATTTATACAAATCACAATATTGAGCGTAACAACATTATATAGTATTGTACTTGGATTGTTATATACTTTTAAGGTTAATTTTTTCATGAATTGTAAGAAAGAAAATAGTAACAAAAATATACAGATAAATATTTCAGAAAATGATTATAACAATCTAATAAATGAAGTTAACTTTTTTCTTTACGTCA
>CP045895.1:1256321-1276679 GCA_013387185.1 Caligus rogercresseyi | reverse complement strand
AACTGAATAACTCAGTGAAACTTTCCCTCCTTGAGAAACTTGATAACGATGGAGGCCTGAAGACCCGGATTTGACGGGATAAACGAGAACCTACTGTAAAATTAGAAGTAAATTTTACCCAATACATTGCTTAAAGGTGTATATTTTTCTTCAAATGTCATTTAGAAGTGAGTGTGTGTCTTTGTTTTTCTTATATATTAAAATTCAATCTGGACCTCGGGTCACTTAATTAATGTTAATGGGTGTAGCTTATTACCTCCGCCGAAGGAGGTATTGTTTTTACTGGCGTTGGTGTATTTGTTTGTCAGCAGGATAACTCAAAAAGTACGGAACGGATTGGATGAAACTTTGTGGTGTTGTTGGAATTGCCAAAAGGAACAAGTGATTAAATTTTGGCATCTCTGAGTGCTTCTTTAAGATGCAGAATGAGCTAAATACTAATAAATATTTCAAGTTAGCCTACTCTGCCAATAGATGTCGCTGTGCTGTAAAATCGGGTGCCGGGAGCGTCTTCCTCTCGGAATTTCTGTCGAGGGGAACCCTCCCCCGTCCATCTACCCCGCCCCAGTCGTGAAAAATCCGCCTCGGAAGGCTCATAAGGACCCCGTGACGGCGGAGTTTGCACTCTCTGAGTGTATATATGCCTCTAGTTATTTATAAAATCTGATAATGGACACCGATAATTTTATATTAAGTAAGTCTTTCTCATATTAATTATTTGTTTTAGGTCACATAAGTAATGATTAATAATGATGCTTAAGTTAGTGCTGATCAATCGAAGAGAAGGACATTTGATTGTATTTGATCCGAAATAACGTTGTACTCTCAAAAATGAATATTCAGTATATATATTTTTCTCAACAAATACAAGCCGGGAACTTGGAGAAAAAAAAGTTTAAGGCCCCATTAGAACTTTTCAACAATTTAACAAAAAGTACGCCACAAGACAAATACATATATAGTGGTTGCTTGTATCATTTGTATTATATCTCAATATACTATTATTTATGTTCATATGTATAATTAAATGGACTCTCAAGATGACAAGAATACATTTATCCTTTTTGCAATTAGTATAATTATGCTATTTCCCATTTTATTATACAGTTGATGTGGTAATTACTTTTTCCGTTTGAAGAAAGATCCTCAGCATCAACAAATATTATGGTTATTAGCTCATATTTTCGTATTTGTCTACACCATTGATGAATCTATTAAGCTAAATTTACACGACATACTCGCTAGAAAAAGAGAATTAAATCATCCAATTTACCTTAATTGGAATCATAATTTTAAAAACTGTCCTGACCTTTAAAAAATATTTTGCACAGTATAAAAGTATATTATTTCTTTATTCATTGATAAGGAATAAGTTGGAACTAGTCCATCAAGCCACAGATCTCGTCAAGGAGGTGAGCCAAATTTGACTTTCGCCCTTCGAGAGTTGGTCCTCGTTCTTCATCTTTGAGGGTTGAACGCACTCCATCTCGAGACTACATTCTGCTACCGCTCAAATCATTGCAATTTCCTTTCTTCTTAATGTGTAATCCATTTTTTATGGAATCATACGCCAAAAAATGATTCCGTTCTCTATATGATAGATATATTCACTTACCTAAAATATAAAAATATAAAATATTCATCAAAATATATATATTATATATTCCCATTGATCTTTTGTATATAATGTTTATTTGACACAGAGAACAAAAAAATATGTATTGGTATAACTAATAGTTTTCACCAAATGATTATCAATAACAATAAGGTACATTTTTTATATCATCGTTTAATTTATATTGACATAATAAAGTTTCAAATATTTTCTTCCAAGAAAATATTTGAAAATATATCTACTGTGGAAATTAAACTTTTCTTGTTGTTACACATACATACATCTTGGCTAAGTTAACGGCTGAATCTTAGATTCATGGAAACTGAAATTCAATTTTTCAAATTGTAAAACATATTCTCTTAAAACGAGGTATGCTTTAACACTGGAAATACATTTCATTAATGTATATCTAAAAAAAAAAATACTTTGCAAAAATGGATATCTAACTTTACGGATTCAAAAAATAGAACCATAGATTGCAAGATTTTTTTAAATGTGCTGCTTATTCAAATTGAGAAATATCAAACCAAATATATTTGATAAATGAACACAAAACGAAGGTCTGTATGCATATTATAATTTAGCTGACTATAAATTATTTTTATTCTTTTTAAGAGATTCTTCAATCAGAAGATAATTCTGGTTTTTTAGCATTTCCATTCTAATTGCATTTATATTTCTAGAATAATTTGTCATTCTTTTGTGTGTAACTTGAACAAAAGATTCACGTTTGTTGACAGCATATATTGTGTGTTAAAGGAAGTATGCAAAAAGCTTTTCTAGCAATTGCAAAATAGAACATCATTGCATGATACATTTTTTTTTTCGAATAATATATACAAAAACAACTAAGAATATTGAAAAAGTTTTTATGCAATAAAAAAAACCGCTTTTAAGGATGAACATAACGGTTTAAAATGTGTTTTTAGGGTGAACCAGTTATTGTTATTGAAAAAAGTTGTTATGAATATTAATTTCAAGAAGATATTTGATTTTTGTACACCTATGTATATAAAATGCAAAAAAAAACTGAGGCCAGGGTCGGTTGAGAATATATATATATATATATATATATATATATATATATATATATATATATATATATATATATATATATATATATGTGTGTGTGTGTGTATTCTCAACAGACCCTGGCCTCAGTTTTTTTGTATTTTAAAACATTACATAACACAAAAAATATAAAAAATATTCCATTAGTTATTTTGATTATACGATAGGACAGGGCTGTTCAAACTTTTGATATTTATTTAAACTCACTCGTCGGATCACATATTAATTAAATACTATAATGCTCAGATACTAAAAGACTGTTACCATATATCCTCTATTTGATTTTTTATCTTATCCTCATTTGCTTGAGGTAGCAAATAGATCTGTTGACTTCCTCATACTTTTTTTAAGAGACTCAACCCCCCCCCCCCCCCTAAGCGGCAAAGCTTTATTCATCCACTTAGATACATTGTTACATAAATCAACAATTATCAAACAGCCAACTCGCATACAAGAGCAAGAGGTAATTTTATAAGGTAAATATAATATAAAACAATAAATTCAAATATATAGTACAATACATTTTTTAAATTAATTAAGGCCTGATAGAGTTCAACCAAAAAGAAGCGCAATATATTCGGCACAGCTGTACGCCTACAATACTAATTGTTTAAAATAATATTTTTTTTAAATGCATGTTCTATAAAATGAAATACTTTGATGTGTCCAAAAAGTCTACACTGAAATAGCAATGTCTTAAACCACTATAAGAAATTACTTCATTGACTAAAATGTTATTCGTATATTATTTCATTCTGTGTGCTTCAATTAAAACAAGCGAATATACTATCAATCAGAATTGAAACTCTGCAACGTGATTGGTTTTGGGGATGAACAAAATGAATCATGTAAATCAAGGGGTGGATAGGAGTCACGAGGGGCTTATTATGATGCTTATTCATTGGAGTGTAAGTTCTAATGAAATGAGTCTCAATTGATAATAGCTTTGTCAAGTGAGTGATTCTTTGTGTGAGGCTTCCGTGTAATCAATCTCAAAAAGCTCAAGGGAAAAGACATTGAAATAGAGAGTTTCACAAAAACAACAAATGGATACCCTAAAAATGGTGAAGGAATCATCAATTATTAGTCTTAAATTATTGATTAAGCTTCAAATTTATATAATTATGTCATTAGTCATTATCAAGAGGCAAATAGTTCATGAAATAATCTTTAGGGTATCATTGATCTAATACAAAAATCGTTGTTCTCTTATGATTTCCATTCATAAGATCGATACACATCTGTCTCATTCTAAATCTATCGGACAGCAAGAAAGTTTTTTATGACATTAGGGCTCTTTCTCTGTGGTGGAGTATATATTTGTACCTTTTTTTCCTCGATTATTTTAAAGGCAATTTCAAATGCAACTCTTGTGTCCCTAATAATAATAAAAATAAACCATACACTGATATTACGTTTTGATCTATTCAATTGTTTATAATAATAATGCAGAAAAATAAATACTCCGAAAAAGTAGTATAACAAATTGAAATGCATCAAAGATTAATCAAATCTAATTTTAACGTATTAATTAAAAAATGACCTCAATGTGACAAACAAAGTTGGTCCTTAATTTCTTAATATAATGATGTAATTAAGTATCTAAATCAACATGATTAAAAATAAGTATCTCAAATAAGGGTTGACATCTACATTAGATTTTTTTTTCCATCAGCAAGGTTTTATTATTAGGTGCATAAAACATATACATATAATAGTTATAAAAGGAAAATTGTGTTTAAAACAAATTAGATTTGTTTGTTATTTAAAAAAATATACGTTGAAAGCATATTTTACAAGTTGTATAAATATTTTATGGGTATTTCATAGTAAAACATTGCATAAATTGATCGATTCAAAGCATTCTTAATATGCACATGCTTGAATCATTATAAATGGTTACAAATTATTAATATATATATAATACAGGGGATTAATAGAAAATATATGCGAACTATCATTTGCAAATATTTTTTAGATGGATATCTTACCATCAAATATGATGCAAAGAAAGCTCTGTAGTAAATCTGGCTGAGATACAATAAATATAAAATAAGCCAAGAAACATAAAGACATAGAGAGACAAACAAATAAATTCAGTCAATTTTTAAAACATTTCGTGTGTCTATCCGTAGTACTTTTTAATAAAATAACATTTTTGGTGGTTGCCGCAGGCATTCATAAAAACAAAAAGATTTTACATTAATTTGAAAGTATGCGTGTCTTTGTAGGTATTCTATATTATACAAAATATTTTTTGTTTATATAAAAAGGATACTTCTTATACGGCGGGAATGAAAAAATAGTAGTCCAAATACAAAGCTATTTTCACCACTTTCTAAAGTAAAAGCAATTTGACTCTGGTCACATACTTCCTTAATATCCTTTTTATAGCTTACATTTCACCGTTCAAAAACTTATACATGATTGAATTAATTGATGAGTAAACGGCCAATCGCCTTCAATTCACTATACAAAATGCATCATGCTTGAAATAGCGCAGCAAATAGCAAATTGAAAAATTTGGGGTCTAACCCAAGCATACTTAAAAATGGAAGAATAAAAAATATTTCTTCCGGGGTTTGCCTATTAAACCTATGGCATTTAGGGGTTTCCGAACCACCTCCAATGGTCCCTCAAGTTCCGCCAATATCGACAATAGTAATTTGAGGTTTCAAACAGACAGGCAATAGGTCCTTGAATTTTGCCAAATTCACCTATAGCAAATTGGGGTTTCAAATCCAGCGCCCATGAGCCCTCTGGTTCCACTGATCACAGTAATGACATATTGTGGCTTCAAATCCATCGCCAAGGGGACATGGAGTCGCCGATTACGAACATTGCAAATAAGGGTTTCCAACTCACAACCTTGGGGTTCCTCCGATTATAACTATGAATATAAGGCACCGCCAGGGGTTCTGGGCCTTCGCGGAATTCAATTATATCATAATGAGATATCTGTCCAACCGTCAATTTGCCAAATACACCAATCACATATTCAGGTTTCAAACCCACCTCAATCACACGTACAGCTTAATGGGGTTTCAAACCAATGTCAATGGCTCTTTGGGTTCTACCAATTACGAATATAGAATAATTGGTCTTCAAACCCATCAACAATGTGTCCTCGGGTCCCGCTAATCAAAATTATAACATAATGGAGTTTCAAACGCACCGCCAATGAGCTCTCAGATCCCGCCAAACAAAATTATAACATAATGGAGCTTCAACCCCACTGTCAATGGCCCTCGGGTTCTGCCAATAATAGCTATACCATATTGGGATTCAAGCCCCCCGCCCTTGTCCCTTTGTGTTTAGCCGATTAAAACTGTAGTATAATATATAGCCCATGACTCGAATGTGCTATTCATGTGATAGGTGGAACCCAAAGGGCCATTGGTGGTAAGTTTGAAGACTTATTATGCTTTAGTTGTTATCGGGCGAACGGCAGTGTCCATTGACAGCAGGTTTAAAACTCCAATATGTATATGATGGGTGTGATTGGTAGAGCCCGAGGGTGCATTGGGTTGGGTTTGAACATCCCATTCGAGTGATGAATGGAATCCTAGGGCTCATGAGTTGTGGGTATACTGTAGTTGTTATAGGCGAACCCTATTAATTTGTTTTCCAATCTTCAATTATCAAGTATAGGCAGGGTTGGAATCCCAATGCTAGAGGCTCATGTAATTTTATGTCAAGCATGATCAATTGCATATATGTCAATTCTATATATTGCTGTTAATTGCAGGCAATTTTCTCTAAGAAAAAAATTCTAGCTGGAAATTTTCCTGGAGGCAACTTTCTTGAATTAATAATTAATTTGGTTTTCTATATATAAATAGAGGCTTCAATTTGAAAAGGTGTGTGCTAAGATAACTCATTAAATTACACCTTAGATCAAAACCCTCAATTCCTACTCTGGGATCCTACCCTCAAACAAACAAAAAGAAAAAGGATAAACAATTATCTTTGATTATTTAAAAGCGACAAAATCATTGAAGTATTTTTGCCTCTACAAAAGGGAAATAAATGCAATGAATATATTTTTAAATAAATTATATTTGTTTGATCTTAAATATATTTAAGATTATGTATATACAATTTTGACATTTTAATATTACAACGAAGTGACATTTTCAACCTACTTGCTATTTTTAATCTGATTTCCTTGCAATACGTCATGTTATGCAAAAGTACAGGAAAAATGTTTCATTTTATTTTTTTGTTTCATGCATATAACGATATATATATATATATATATATATATATATATATATATATATATATAATAATATATATATATAGAGAGAGAGAGAGCTATATATATATATATATAAATAATTAACTTTTTGATTTTATTCCATAAATATATAATAATTTGTAAAAATACAATATTTCATAAAACCAAGACGGTTGGCAAACAAGGTATTGGCCTTAATATTTTATATAGTAATTAGTTTGAGGGAGGAAACTAAAGAGGTGCATCAATCAAATACCAAATTGCATTCATGTAAATAATGAATCCTAAATGAAAGTTAATTGTTTCAAAACAGGAACTTGCCAAAGCAAATATTTTCCCAAACCGCATTCCTCTTTCCTCATTCCTCCTAAACAAATGTTTAGATTATTGAGATAAGAACTACATAAAATAACTTTATTTATTTTGGATTTGGTTTGTGGCTTAAGGGTAAAAAAACATAAATATTGTGTTGAGGGAGAGCATAGAGGGAATATGTATACACACCTACATTGTGTTGTATAATGGTGTGGAAATGATAATGAAATGAGATTCCAAAATAATATAATTGATAAAGGACGTGTATTTTAGTTATCATTTTTTAAACAATATTTACTGGTATTTATTCTGAATAATCTAAGGTCTGAAATTTAAATAAATTACTAATTGCTGTTTAGTTAGTTCCTCTAATTGTAAATTATCGTTCTTTTTTTTGCTTATTATCTCATATAAATATATCTTATAACTATAATTGCAATTTATATTGTACAACATTTATTATTTGATTTGTAACTTTTTGGAGATATAATTTGTAACTAAAAAGTTTTTAATATATATATTATATTAATTTGGTAAAATAAATCTGCAGTTGCTCTAAAAAGTAATATGTATTTGAACGTACATATTTGTAAATGAGTATACGTTTTTAACGAAAGGAACACTTCTTCGCAGAACATTTTTTAATTTATACATTAATATATTTATTTGTCTGTCTCTGTATAAAAATGTTATAATTTTCATTTATTTTTCTAATAAAGAAGTGAGACTTTAAGAATATTATTTTTAAATATGATTGTCCTAACAGCCCCTTTTAAATTATATAAACTTTCCTTTTTCATAATTTGGCTACCCATCTAAACAAATGACAAACAAACTCCCTTTTCTGTATCAAACACATTTGTTCTTACAAAAAAAACCATTTATTCATTGTTTATATTCTTTTTGATGCGGGAATAAGTTTGATTTCCTTTATGAAACAAATCCAACTTTTGTCTAGAGGAAACATTAAATTTCCATTTACAATATAAACAAATCCACATATTTCCATTTACGTTATTTAATAAAGCTCTTTCATTGAATTAATAACTGTGTATAAATGACATATCTATGCTTATAGACTTTTTGATATCTTTATAGAAGTCAAAATGTAATGAGACCATAATAATAAAAACTAAATATACAAATATCAAAATATTTTTCCTTATCAAATTCCATGCTCCTTCTATAATATCATTTATAGTTTTCTCTCTGCCTGTTTGTCTTTTTGTTGAAAAAGTTTATGTCAAATTAATTCATGGTAATTGTATATTCCTCAAATCTTTAATTGAAAAGTTATTATTTTTTATAGCTTTGATTTTAATATTAAATTAATTATTTGAACATATATATTAGAAAGGGAAAATGATTACACTATGTAACAGGATTTTGCCCCTGGGTTGAAATTTCTAATTTGAGTCCCATTTTTACGTAGATTCCAAAAATGCCACTCAAAAAAAGGTTTGGCCTTTATGACCTTTTTATAAAAATCATGATTTTCATCATTTCTTATGGTTTAGGCCCACTTATCTTCGTACAAAGTAAGAATAACCACAAATGTCAGTACTATTTATTTTCTATTATATCTGTGCATTTCAATCCGTTTTTATTATTCATATATATTTCGTACTAATCGAAAAAATAGGCTCTATATTTCAAAAAGTTGACCATATTTTAGTGTTCTATTTAAGCGGCTATATTTTTTTTTCGAGTCTTTTAACTATAATCAATATGTAATATATTTTTGGTATATGTCAATGCATTTCAGAACCGTTTTTATAATTTCGATATCTGGCATGAAAGTAAAGAAAAGATCCATTTAGTTGGACGAAGTATTGATCATATTAAGTAACTACTTTTAGGTCATTATTGAGGTTGCATTTAATAATATTGTGATTTGTTACAAAGAAAAAAAAATAGGTTTGCCTTTTTATTTACAAATATAATTATTTACAAGTGTCAAAAAAAATATTTTTTAGAGAGTTACTTTGATTTGGAAAATTGCGTTCCAATGTTGTTATCAAATTATTTAAGGAACTTGCAAAAAAAAAGGCAAACCTGTTTTTTTTCTTCGTAACAAATCACAATAATATTTATTGCAACCTCAACTTTTTAAATTATAAATCAACATTTGTAATGCTATAATGCTTATCTATATCCTGTTGGTTGCAATTTTATTGAACAAATAGGCAAAAAAAAAACCTTTTAATAGTTGATAGTAATTTTAATATCTGTCATCTTGATATGTGCTAATAAGATATTCGAATTTCTATTCGAGCAACATTTACAATGATTTGCCTTCTAAGGTCTTTTAAATTATTCATGTTATCATGTGGCCTCTTAAACACAATATTATATTGTATATTTAATTAAACTTAAACTAAAATCATTGATAAAGCTGAGACTAATATGAATAAACTTTATGACGTAACATTATAATTTCAACCTTCCTATTCATGATGCCTAAGTATTAATAGTATAAGGAGATTAATTTGTACCAAATATTCCATACCATGAATTTATTCTCCAAGGAGACAAGATGAAAATTTTGTTATTTTAGTTTACCACAACCAGACTTCCGCGGAAGGTTTCTGGCATTATATGTCGCCATGGTTTGGGTGTAAAAAAATATAAGATGGACTTTTGTATATGATTGGTATTCATTATCAACGAATGCTACTAATTCCATATTATCATCCTCTTTGGTTCCTCAAATAATATTTAATAACGGGGCGTATCTATTGTGACCTCAATCTCATTGTACAAAGTACTATCGATATCCCTATTGCGTCCCTGAAATAAAATTTGTCATCCCCTTGTCAAATGAAAGTCTTAAACATGTATAATATTTTAATAAAAGAAGTCTTTGTTTATATAGAACCTTAAAACATCTGCATTATTTTAATACTTCATACTATTTACCAACTATTCAAAAGACGCTCATTCAGTAACTTAATACATAAATTATTATGAAATAGAAAGCAGGCATCTAACTTCATCTCATACATTGAAATGTTCATTATATGTATGTATTCCAGTAAAAAGACTTTGACGTTAATACAATTTGGTATTATTTTAAATTTAACTTATTAGTTTATGTTAATGCACATCAAATAGCTTAATGGATATCAACTACTTTTTATTATATGCATGATGCAATATTAACTATAAGAGTCTATAATTTTGGTAATGCCTAATGAATTGATGTCCCTCTGCTATTATTGAAATATACGTTGCCTTTACCTTATTACTATATGCATACCTATGCATTATATCAAACAACACACTATGAAAAATACTCTTTTATAGAGTTTCATAATGAAATTCAACAGTCCATTTATTTATCATTGATATACAATGGAGCTTTATTTTTATAAACTCGCATCAGATTACTTTGTCCATATTATTAATTTACATTAGAATGAACATTATTAGACTTTTAATAATTGGATGGTCTTCAAATATTTTGGGCTAACATAATTTAAATAGCAATTAAATTAAAGCAGAGTATGAAAATACCCATGATTTTGGCAAACAATATTTTTCTATCTTCTGTGGTTGAGCTTTCATTCCCATAAAGTTTTACCATCAACACAAGAGAAGGAACAAAAGTTTATATTGGATATTGGTTTAATTTTAAACTAAAAGTTTTTTGTTCGGAGGCGTTCTTTATTACTAAAACTACGTTATTTTAACGTAAGATTATATTAATAATGGATTTAGCCTCCATAAAAAGACGTGGGATACAAAGAAGTATAAAGAAGACTGTGTCGCTGCTGTGAATACTATATTTCTTACATCCTCAGAAAAATAGTTCTGGCAAACAAGTTTTTAAAGGCAATAGAAAGAACTGTTTCTTTTGTAAAATACACCCGGAAACAACAGATCATCTCCTTTGGAACTGCCCTACATTAACAGAGACTTACCAAGCCCTCCAAATCTCACTAGAAGACCTCTTCAAGATCAAAACGTCCGAGGAAGATTTCTTGGAGTTCACAAGGAATGTCAAATGTGACGCTGTCATAACCAAAGTCCAAAACATATTATCCAAAATGCGAACAGTTAAAAACAAAGGTCTTTCTTTTATCATTCAAATTGCTTTTTTCAATTTTTCATTACAGATATGATTTTTATTGAAATGTCTTTATTAATATGATTGTTTCTAAATTATTTGAATGTTTCTTATATTTGTTTCGTTTAAATAATTGTTATTCATTGATCATTTGTTCACTACGTATCTATACAAACCTTTTTGTATATCTTCGGTTTAATTTGTTGAAATATATGCCCACTGGTCCAAGAAAAAAATAATGGACTTAGCGCTCAAAGGTGGGTTTTGTTGGATCAAATAAATGCTTTCATAGAGTAGTAGCTAGAGTATTATTATGTAGTTTTTTAATGAAAAGAAATAAAGAAGTTATTCTTGGGCATCAATAACCAAACCTATTTTATATTTATGGACGATCTCTACAAATTGTGATATTTTTATAAGCGTCACGAATGTCCAAAATGAAAGACCGGAAAAGAGCTCTTATAATTTTTATATTCAAACCAAATAAACGCTAAGATTTATTGACTTTCAGAAGTTATTTTTCATCTTAAATGCACATAAAATGGCTATCGTCGGTTTTTGTAAATATTTCTCTTACTTTCTTTGATTGCGTCTTTTAAAGTCATTATGTAGGCCGGCTTGTAAAAAAACTATCGTATTATCTATAGACATTTATCTTTAATAAGTATGATTTAGAATGCCCAAAAATATTTTTTAATGTACATGTATTAATACGAAGTAACGTTTAATTCTTCAAAAATTAATCAAAAGTAAGAAGTTGTAGATGAGTTATTGAAGATGAAAAAATAATAGTTTCTTTTAAAAACCTTCATAACTTATTGATTAAATATAACTTTATAACAGTTTAAAAGATAAACTTTATTCATTCCATGGGTAGATTTCTAAAAGTAGCCTTTGAATCAGTTGTAGATACATCATTAAAAGCATACTTTTGTCTGCTTTTTGAATTTAATACTATATATTGGCCTAATATTTAGATATGAAGCTTCTCATTATAGATATATAAAAACGTTTTTGTATCATAAATAACATTTACTAAGGCTTCTTGTCTCTTTAATACAGCCCTTCTAATGCCTTATAGTAATTATCTCTATGAGGATAAATGTGAGACCCTTAAAATATATTTAATCAGGAAGACATTTTATTATTCACTTCTGTATATTCAAAGCTCTTCAAATTCTCATTAAAAAATGTTTTACCGCTAGGCATTTTGAATTCTTTGCCATAAAAATACTGATAAAATTACTTTAATATTGATACGAATTTCTTTATTGCTTTTGTCTTGAAATGAAAAACCCTAATTATTGTTTGAGGTTTAACTTTTTGCCATAATCTGTAATGATTTCCATTATTATAGCATAACTAAAATTGTTTTCTTGAGTTATTTATACTCCCATATGTTCGCCGTTCGGGTATGGGTAGGTTTTGGAGCTAATTTGTGAGTGAAACAGACCTTAAAGAATATAAGAGAGGAGGCAAAAGTTCAATGTTTTGAAGCTTATCAAGCGTGTATCCAATGACATTTTTTTTCCATTTCTGGTTCCATCACTTTGTAATAGTTTGATTAGGTTTGCCTTGACCCAAGGATTCCACAGGTACCTTCAAAGTTCAAATCTGATCATAAATGTGGGAGGAGATAGCGTGCAGACATACAGACGAACGGATGGACAGAGATTGGTGAATTATTATATAGATTATAATGTGTAGCAATAATATGTCTTAGAATTTGTTATACTAGATACAAAAACCTAATTTATTCTATTCGTATTCACACAACAGTTTCACAAAAAAAGCTGAGGAACATGATAAAAAACAACCAAAATATTTATATAGCTAAACAAGGGAACATAAAAATAAAGCAAACTACAGCGCACTTACAGTTTTCATTTAAAAATATGTCTAATTAAAATAATTTGTTAGTAAAGTATTCTGAATTGGACGGTAAGGATATTTGCGTGCACTTCGATTCTTACAAAACATATTAAATTTTTGTTATAAAAATTATATCCTCTTCGTGTGAATCTACATATACAATATAAAAGCAAAGTTTTAAGGCCTTACCAATACACCATATTATGAATAAACTTTATTTGAAACAGTATTTCAAACATCCCTCGTTGCCATAAATTCAGATAAAAAATTGTCGAGCGTTTCCCTAATTTTTTGCAAAAGAAACACTGTCTTTCCTCTGCTATTCTGCCGTGTATGCTACCTATTGTTAAAACATTGGTTATCATTTTAAATTGAAACGAATACATTGAAAAAACGAATCTTTTTATTCGTCAGACATTTTAGTATTTTTGAGAGACTTTTATTTGTACTTCTCTCATCATCTTTTAATTTAGGATATACATTTTGATTTAAGACAAGAGTTTATTATTAATGTTTTTATATATTAATTATTTAAAAAATAGATAAGTTGAAAAGACAATTAGGAATCTCGTTTTTTTTTGTTTATATTTTTAAATATTGTCATTTCTTTCAAACTGAACAAGCAGAGATTTTTCGTTTAAAAAAATAATATTTACGGACAAAAACAATATCTAAAGTAATGTGGTGTTCATGGTGTGACATTGTCACACTACTTTACTCATTATTTCCTTAAAATGTTTTAATTATAGTTTGTATAGATAACCAGATTATTTTCAGTTATTTTAGGTTACAAAAATATTTGTACTTATCATTAAAGTATTTATTTCCTTTGACATTGTGATAAATCAACCATTTTTATGGCTCTATTCGATTAGAGTAATTGTGTATAGATATGTGTTTATAACTAAACATTATTCTTTAAATTAGAACCCTAAACTAAAGTCTATCTAGATTGAATCTGCGTATAAAATATATAATCAATCAAAAGCAGCATCAACTATAACACTATATCTATCACGTAAAAGAATATTTAAGAAAAATTTAAATTCAATATAAACTAGAGGCATATATACACTCAGAGAGTGCAAGCCTCCGCCGTCACGGGGTCCTTATGAGCCTTCCGAGACGGATTTTCCGAGGCGAGAGGAAGACGCTCCCGGCACCCGATTTCAAAGAGGAGAGCACAGCACAGCGACATCTATTGGCAGAGTAGGCTAACTTGAAATATTTATTAGTATTTAGCTAATTTTGCATCTTAATTCTGCACTCAAAGATGCCAAAATTTAATCACTTGTTCCTTTTGGCATTTCCAACAACTCCAAAAAGTTTCATCCGAATCCGTTCCGTACTTTTTGAGTTATCCTGCTGACAAACAAACCAACCAACAAACCAACGCCAGTGAAACAATACCTCCTTCAGCGGAGGTAACTAGAGGCATATATACACTCAGAGAGTGTGTACCTCCGCCGATCCCCACAACATTCCCATTCAAACATTCTCCCTTTCACACGCCCGATTTTCTATCTCTAATCATTGTTTCCTCTCTGTTAGCTCATTTTGCATATTAAAAAAGCACTCAGAGACGGGAAGAGGAAGAAGTTTAAGCTACGTCACTGGGTTAACATAGTCCTGAGCTGATATATGAACAATAATACGTCAATGAATATTTTTTTAGCGTTTGTTCTTTCCTACTCCCTGAATAGAGACCCCATTTCATTATTATTATAGTAGTATTTTGCTCATTTTGCATATTAAAAAAGCACTTAGAGATGCCAAAATTTAATCACTTGTTCCTTTTGGCATTTCCAACAACTCCACAAAGTTTCATTTGAATCCGTTCAGTACTTTTTGAGTTATCCTGCTGACAAACAAACAACAAAACGCCAGTGAAAACTAGAGGCATATATACACTCAGAGAGTGCAAACCTCCGCCGATCCCCACCTAATGAATCACTTAACAGAATTACAATCCAATCATATATGTCTACATAAGTAAGTGTGTTTGGTGAATAATGAGTGAGGAGAGAGCAAAGAAAATATAAAAGAAATATATACACTCAGAGAGTGTGTACCTCCGCCGATCCCCACAACATTCCTATTCAAACATTCTCCCTTTCACACGCCCGATTTTCTATCTCTAATCATTGTTTCCTCTCTGTTAGCTCATTTTGCATATTAAAAAAGCACTCAGAGATGGGAAGACGGAAGAAGTTTAAGCTACGTCACTAGGTTAACATAGTCCTGAGCTGATATAGAACATAATACGTCAATGAATATTTTTTTAGCGTTTGTTCTTTCCTACTCCCTGAATAAAGACCCCATTTCATTTAGTATTTTGCTCATTTTGCATATTAAAAAAGCACTCAGAGATGGGAAGACGGAAGAAGTTTAAGCTACGTCACTGGGTTAACATAGTCCTGAGCTGATATATGAACAATAATACGTCAATGAATATTTTTTTAGCGTTTGTTCTTTCCTACTCCCTGAATAGAGACCCCATTTCATTATTATTATTAGTAGTATTTTGCTCATTTTGCATATTAAAAAGCACTTAGAGATGCCAAAATTTAATCACTTGTTCCTTTTGGCATTTCCAACAACTCCACTAAGTTTCATTTGAATCCGTTCAGTACTTTTTGAGTTATCCTGCTGACAAACAAATAAACCAACAAACGCCACTGAAAACAATACCTCCTTCGGCGGAGGTAATAACAAAAAATGAAGATATAATATGAAAAAGTTCATAGGAGGAAAATAAATGTTTGTATATATAAATCGATGATTTTTTCGTTTTGACTAAATGTATACCTTCAATTAGATCTCTTGTTTAAATACCCTTAAATAGCAAAAAATATTTTAATATTAAATTCTGTGTATAAAACTGATGGAGTGAACTTAACGTTTATTTCGTCTAAGACATTTCTATATAGATAGAGTTAAAAAGAAAACATTAGAAACTGTTTTTTGAAGTGCCAAGTATACAAAACATATTTGGTGTTAGAACTTCTCTTCATTCTAGCATTAATATGGTTTTCTGATATTTTGAAGAAGCAATAATAATCGCATCCATCTAATATCTTTAACTATGGTTATGGAAGCCAATTGGACGTAAAAATTAGGAGTATTTTATTATACTATTTTTCGAGACTATACTTTTTTCCATGATGTTTATTCATGTATTTTATACACATTAGTATCGTTAGTATTTATGTGTTTATATATAGTATGTACATTAAAAGAGCAAGTAATTATAAATAAGAACTAGAGAACTAAGAGAGTGCAAACCTCCGCCGATCCCACCAATGATCACTTGGTATTTTTGTCATTTGCCAATAGATGTCGCTGGCTGTGCTCTCCTCTTTGAGAGCACAGCACAGCAACATCTATTTGCAGAGAAGGCTAACTTGATTTTTTTTTAGTATTTAGCTCATTTTACATCTAAAGAAGCACTCAGAGATGCCAAATTTTCGTCACTTGTTCCTTTTGGCATTTCCAACAACTATACAAAGTTTCGTTCCGAATCCGTTCCACAATTTTTGAGTATCCTGCTGACAAAACACCAAACCAACAAACCACGCCAGTGAAAACAAATACCTCCTTCGGCGGAGGTAATGATATTTTAGTCTGTATGTTATAGTACACAAGATATGGATTAATCAATATGTGGAAGGGGTCAATATAATTTATATATATATATATATTTATCATACAGAAAAAATGTTAATTCCAAGACTTTAATTTTGTTTGTGGTCCGGATTCCGTACTACGAATTAAGGCCAAATATTCATCATCCATGCCGAATCTATTTACTGATAGTTTACCCTTTAAAACACTTTTTATATACATATGTTATTTACCTAATTATTTAACCTTATAAGAGGACAAAAGCACAATAAACCACCCTTTGTGTGTGGGTCTTTTTATTTTGCTGTAGTATATATTACTATATCATGTATATTGCAGGGTTGTTGATTTTTTTTGATTTAAATCGGATTTTTTTGATTTAAATCAGATTTTTTTTTTTTTTTAATTGTCAACCATATTTATGAACCAATTTTTTTTTTTTTTTCAATGTGTAAATTTTGTCCATACTTTAAATTGTAACTTTTTAAAGCATGCGCAATATACATATAAGGCCTACCTATTACTCAGGTGACTTTAAATGCTGTCTTTGATTAAATTCTAGTTGCCTTACTTAATGATTTCATTTTAATAAAGAATGCAAAGAAGTAAACAATAAAATTACAGAACTTCAAAGGCCTTGTAATGAGTCATACTCGCTAATCACGTGACAGTTCGAAATCCAAGCGAGGATCGAAGACTCATTACAATTTTCTACCTTAAAAAATACTGGGTGGAGCTGCCAACGGCTGATCAAAGATGACTACAAGATGGGTCACTCTCGAATCTAGGACGCGCCAGGTACGCTTGGAAAAGGAGGCGCAAGACAATCGGACAATTGATAACTCGTTCCTGTCATTGTCAAATTTAATTGAGTTTACTTTTTCATTCATATTGTACAAGCAGAATAGAAGCAAATGGTTAAATATGTTCATCAAATCTTAAGCTAATTAGAAGATTAGAAGAGCAAGAAGACTGACATTAATAATACTCGTTCCTGTAATAATAGATTATATATATAATATGTCAAATTGAACTGCGTTAACTTTTCTATTTACATTGTACAAGTAATAAACAATTTATTTGATAAAACATGACTTGATTTTAATCATTGATTATAAAATGTCTTTGAAAAAAAACTTAATTTAGATCGCAATCCAAATTGCGTGATTTAAATCAAATAATCCTAACTCAAAGCTTAATATGTTATTTATATGATATAGGCCTATAGTCTGAGGCTATAGTTATAATGAAAAAGGCCACTGCTCTACTATTAAGAAGACGATATGAAATGTTTTGTTTCTGTCATTGAGAATTAGAAGCCTAAAATTATATCAATTAATTTATGAAAAAAACATGAATTGATTTAAATCAATGATTTTAATTGGAATTCACTTGATTAAATCGCGATTTAAATCAATGATTTAAATCGGCTCGCTGATTAACAAACAACCCTGGATATTTGTATGGTAAAAAAGCAATACATACTTAACTAACAAAAAGATGACAATTAACAATGCTACAATTTCTAAGAATCTGATGTAGCTCTGATGGAAGTCGCTTAGAGGTTTTTTTTAGTCAACATTAAAGAATAAAGTAATAAGTCCCAGCCAACAAGTCATGTGTCATGTAGCTATTGTCATTATGATTTCCCATGGTTATGCAAGTCATTGAGAACCCCTAAATCCCTTGCCATATGACACATCTTGCTTAGATTGTGTATTCAGTCATCATATTTATACACATAGGACATACGCATGTTAGGAAGGGAAAAAGGAGACTTTTGGATCTTATGCTTGTATCATATTGTATCCAACACGTGCTGTCCATCCTCCTTTCAAAAAGGCTTTCTCCACTGGTTCATTAAGGAAAAATATATGACGGCATAAGAACCAGGAACCATTGCCCTAATTTATTTGTCCATTAGGAGCGAAGTATTATTATTATTATACCAGTAGATGGTTTGAATGACTTTGAGATGTTATCATAAATAGTCATCTTCTATGAAAGAAAGAAGTTAAAGAGAGTGATAAAAAGAAAGATCGGGGCATTTCAATGAAGGTCCATTCCAGGGGAAGGTTAAGGAAGGAAAAGTATAAGCGTTAAGATCCATAAAAGGCCTCATAAGAGTCACAGTCATTTTGTTCATGCTGTTGGGTCTATCCAAGGAAATATTTCATTGGTCTCTAAAAGTATGAGACGCTAAAAGGTATAACTTAAAACGAAAATTGTATGTAGAGTTTTGTGTGGATATTTTAAATAAAACTTTCGTTATACGAATATATGATGAATTGACGATTTTTATCATTGCAAATTAATTAACAATAACACATTCGAAATATTTTTCTCGCACTATAAAAACGTCAATAAAAATGTAGGATATATTGAATTTAGTCTAATATTTACGACGGGGTTAGTTTTGGGGAGTGTTTTTTGTGTTGTGAGTCTGCGTTTAAGAGAGAGTTACAGAGTTACACCTTTTACATACTCATAATCAACCTATAAATTGATCTTTAAATGGCTGTTTGTGATCGAAAAGAAAAAATATTTTAAAATTTGTATCATAATAAATTTCCCAAATAATATGTACTTCTAAATGACCTGAAAAACAAAATATCCCAGCGTAAAACTGCACTTAAGACATCTTCCAAAAGCACTATAAAATATAAATTTTAAGAGGTTCTCTATTAATTTGGATTAAACCAGCCAAATGACAAATCATGAATCATCAGCGTTTAACCCCCCCTCATCCAATGACTTCTTTTATTTAAAAAAATCCCATGAGATCAAGGATTTTCGTTGCCAAATATTTTTTCTTATAATTCCTTAGCAAAGAAAAAGGCTGAGAGTAATGCTTTCAGTATTCATAAAGGGTCTCATAGGATTCAATAGATCCCATTGATTGATTGATATGATCCAATAAAGCAATTTCTAAAAGTATACTCAAGGAACTAAAAAAATGAAACAGCTATAGATATATTATTTAATTCAGTATACATATATTATTAGCTTAAGAGATATAATAAGTAATATTAAAATATACTTTTTTGTACCGGTGCATTAATAGTTGAAAATAAAAATCATTCCGTGATGAACAAAGAAATTGGTATGAAATACTTTAAGTAATCATTTATATGTTTTACAGGTAATTTGGTTCAATGCTGAAAGGTCCATTTCAGTTATTTATTTAAGTAAATCCATCAAGGAAGTGAAAAACTAAAGAAAAGGACTACTTGAGGCAAAAATGGATAGCAATGTTTTTAGATAGCAATAATGTATTTATATGTTTTAATATAGATGCGATAAATAATTGCTTCAAACTTTCAAAAATGTTTCGACAGAATCAAATAAGAATAAACATCGTTACCTTACGAAAGAGTGGTAATGATTCTGCTTAATTTCATTGATGTCAAAAATATTTGCTTTTGTAATCATGGATGCATGGATATCTCGTTATAATATCACACCCGTGACACATTTGTGAGGAAGAGCTGCAGACAGTCATTACCTATTCAACAGATGTCCTGCATTATCCCACGAAAGACATAATCTAAT
>CP045895.1:1227010-1256221 GCA_013387185.1 Caligus rogercresseyi | reverse complement strand
CTGTGCTGTGCTCTCCTCTTGAAATCGGTGCCGGGAGCGTCTTCCTCTCGCCTCGGACAATCCGTCTCGGAAGGCTCATAAGGACCCCGTGACGGCGGGGCTTGCACTCTCTGAGTGTATATATGCCTCTAGTTATATTGAATTTAAATTTTTCTTAAATATTCTTTTACGTGATAGATATAGTGTTTATAGTTTGATGCTGCTTTTGATTGATATATATTTTTACGCAGATTCAATCTAGATAGACTTTAGTTAGGGTTCTAATTTTAAGAATAATGTTTAGTTTATAAACACTATCTATACACAATTACTCTAATCGAATAGAGCCATAAAAATGGTTATTTATCACATGTCAAAGGAAATAATACTTTAATGATAAGTACAAATATTTTTGTAACCTAAAATAACTGAAAATAAATCTGGTTATCTATACAAACTATAATTAAAACATTTTAAGGAAATAATGAGTAAAGTAGTGTGACAATGTCACACATGAACACCACATTACTTTAGATATTGTTTTTTGTCCGTAAATTTATTTTTTTAACGAAAAATCTCTGCTTGTTCAGTTTGAAAGAAATGACCATATTTAAAAATATAAACAAAAAAAACGAGATCCTAATTGTCTTTTTCAACTTTATCTATTTTTTAAATAATTAATATATAAAAACATTAATAATAAACTCTTGTCTTAAATCAAAATGTATATCCTAAATAAAAGATGATGAGAGAAGTACAAATAAAAGTCTCTCAAAAATACTAAAATGTCTGACGAATAAAAAGATTCGTTTTTCAATGTATTTGTTTCAATTTAAAATGATAACCAATGTTTTAACAATAGGTAGCATACACGGCAGAATAGCAGAGGAAAGACAGTGTTTCTTTTGCAAAAATCTAGGGAAACGCTCGACAATTTTTATCTGAATTTATGGCAACGAGGGATGTTTGAAATACTGTTTCAAATAAAGTTTATTCATAATATGGTGGTATTGGTAAGGCCTTAAAACTTTGCTTTTATATTGTATATGTAGATTCACACGAAGAGGATATAATTTTATAACAAAAATTTAATATGTTTTGTAAGAATTCGAGTGCACGCAAATCCTTACCGTCCAATTCAGAATACTTTACAAACAAATTATTTTAATTAGACATATTTTTAAATGAAATTGTAAGTGCGCTGTAGTTTGCTTTATTTTTATGTTCCCTTGTTTTAGCTATATAAATATTTTGGTTGTGTTTTTATCATGTTCTTCAGCTTGTTTTATGAAACTGTTGTGTGAATACGAATAGAATAAATTAGGTTTTTGTATCTCAGTATAACAAATTCTAAGACATATTATTGCTACACATTATAATCTATATAATAATTCACCAATCTCTGTCCATCCGTTCGTCTGTATGTCTGCACGCTATCTCCTCCCACATTTATGATCAGATTTGAACTTTGAAGGTACCTGTGGAATCCTTGGGTCAGGCAAACCTAATCAAAACTACTTACAAAGTGATGAACCAGAAATGGAAAAAAATGTCATTAGATACACGCTTGATAAGCTTCAAAACATTGAACTTTTGCCTCCTCTCTTATATTCTTTAAGGTCTGTTTCACTCACAAATTAGCTCCAAAACCTACCCATACCCGAACGGCGAACATATGGGAGTATAAATAACTCAAGAAAACAATTTTAGTTACCTATAATAATGGAAATCATTACAGATTATGGCAAAAAGTTAAACCTCAAACAATAATTAGGGTTTTTCATTTCAAGACAAAAGCAATAAAGAAATTCGTATCAATATTAAAGTAATTTTATCAGTATTTTTATGGCAAAGAAATTCAAAATGCCTAGCGGTAAAACATTTTTTATGAGAATTTGAAGAGCTTTGAATATACAGAAGTGAATAATAAAATGTCTTCCTGTTTAATATATTTTTAAGGGTCTCACATTTATCCTCATAGAGATAATTACTATAAGGCATTAGAAGGGCTGTATTAAAGAGACAAGAAGCCTTAGTAAATGTTATTTATGATACACAAACGTTTTTATATATCTATAATGAGAAGCTTCATATCTAAATATTAGGCCAATATATAGTATTAATTCAAAAAGCAGACAAAAGTATGCTTTTAATGATGTATCTACAACTGATTCAAAGGCTACTTTTAGAAATCTACCCATGGAATGAATAAAGTTTATCTTTTAAACTGTTATAAAGTTATATTTAATCAATAAGTTATGAAGGTTTTTAAAAGAAACTATTATTTTTTCATCTTCAATAACTCATCTACAACTTCTTACTTTTGATTAATTTTTGAAGAATTAAACGTTACTTCGTATTAATACATGTACATTAAAAAATATTTTTGGGCATTCTAAATCATACTTATTAAAGATAAATGTCTATAGATAATACGATAGTTTTTTTACAAGCCGGCCTACATAATGACTTTAAAAGACGCAATCAAAGAAAGTAAGAGAAATATTTACAAAAACCGACGATAGCCATTTTATGTGCATTTAAGATGAAAATAACTTCTGAAAGTCAATAAATCTTAGCGTTTATTTGGTTTGAATATAAAAATTATAAGAGCTCTTTTCCGGTCTTTCATTTTGGACATTCGTGACGCTTATAAAAATATCACAATTGTAGAGATCGTCCATAAATATAAAATAGGTTTGGTTATTGATGCCCAAGAATAACTTCTTTATTTCTTTTCATTAAAGAAACTACATAAATATTTATACTCTAGCTACTACTCTATGAAAGCATTTATTTGATCCAACAAAACCCACCTTTGAGCGCTAAGTCCATTATTTTTTTTCTGGACCAGTGGGCATATATTTCAACAATTAAACCGAAGATATACAAAAAGGTTTGTATAGATACGTAGTGAACAAATGATCAATGAATAACAATTATTTAAACGAAACAAATATAAGAAACATTCAAATAATTTAGAAACAATCATATTAATAAAGACATTTCAATAAAAATCATATCTGTAATGAAAAAATTGAAAAAAGCAATTTGAATGATAAAAGAAAGACCTTTGTTTTTAACTGTTCGCATTTTGGATAATATGTTTTGGACTTTGGTTATGACAGCGTCACATTTGACATTCCTTGTGAACTCCAAGAAATCTTCCTCGGACGTTTTTGATCTTGAAGAGGTCTTCTAGTGAGATTTGGAGGGCTTGGTAAGTCTCTGTTAATGTAGGGCAGTTCCAAAGGAGATGATCTGTTGTTTCCGGGTGTATTTTACAAAAGAAACAGTTCTTTCTATTGCCTTTAAAAAACTTGTTTGCCAGAACTATTTTTCTGAGGATGTAAGAAATATAGTATTCACAGCAGCGACACAGTCTTCTTTATACTTCTTTGTATCCCACGTCTTTTTATGGAGGCTAAATCCATTATTAATATATCTTACGTTAAAATAACGTAGTTTTAGTAATAAAGAACGCCTCCGAACAAAAAACTTTTAGTTTAAAATTAAACCAATATCCAATATAAACTTTTGTTCCTTCTCTTTGTGTTGATGGTAAACTTTATGGGAATGAAAGCTCAACCACAGAAGATAGAAAAATATGTTTTGCCAAATCATGGGTATTTTCATACTCTGCTTTAATTTAATTGCTATTTAATTATGTTAGCCCAAAATATTTGAAGACCATCCAATTATTAAAGTCTAATAATGTTCATTCTAATGTAAATTAATAATATGGACAAAGTAATCTGATGCGAGTTTATAAAATAAAGCTCCATTGTATATCAATGATAAATAAATGGACTGTTGAATTTCATTATGAAACTCTATAAAAGAGTATTTTTCATAGTGTGTTGTTTGATATAATGCATAGGTATGCATATAGTAATAAGGTAAAGGCAACGTATTTTCAATAATAGCAGAGGGACATCAATTCATTAGGCATTACCAAAATTATAGACTCTTATAGTTAATATTGCATCATGCATATAATAAAAAGTAGTTGATATCCATTAAGCTATTTGATGTGCATTAACATAAACTAATAAGTTAAATTTAAAATAATACCAAATTGTATTAACGTCAAAGTCTTTTTACTGGAATACATACATATAATGAACATTTCAATGTATGAGATGAAGTTAGATGCCTGCTTTCTATTTCATAATAATTTATGTATTAAGTTACTGAATGAGCGTCTTTTGAATAGTTGGTAAATAGTATGAAGTATTAAAATAATGCAGATGTTTTAAGGTTCTATATAAACAAAGACTTCTTTATTAAAATATTATACATGTTTAAGACTTTCATTTGACAAGGGGATGACAAATTTTATTTCAGGGACGCAATAGGGATATCGATAGTACTTTGTACAATGAGATTGAGGTCACAATAGATACGCCCCGTTATTAAATATTATTTGAGGAACCAAAGAGGATGATAATATGGAATTAGTAGCATTCGTTGATAATGAATACCAATCATATACAAAAGTCCATCTTATATTTTTTTACACCCAAACCATGGCGACATATAATGCCAGAAACCTTCCGCGGAAGTCTGGTTGTGGTAAACTAAAATAACAAAATTTTCATCTTGTCTCCTTGGAGAATAAATTCATGGTATGGAATATTGGTACAAATTAATCTCCTTATACTATTAATACTTAGGCATCATGAATAGGAAGGTTGAAATTATAATGTTACGTCATAAAGTTTATTCATATTAGTCTCAGCTTTATCAATGATTTTAGTTTAAGTTTAATTAAATATACAATATAATATTGTGTTTAAGAGGCCACATGATAACATGAATAATTTAAAAGACCTTAGAAGGCAAATCATTGTAAATGTTGCTCGAATAGAAATTCGAATATCTTATTAGCACATATCAAGATGACAGATATTAAAATTACTATCAACTATTAAAAGGTTTTTTTTTTGCCTATTTGTTCAATAAAATTGCAACCAACAGGATATAGATAAGCATTATAGCATTACAAATGTTGATTTATAATTTAAAAAGTTGAGGTTGCAATAAATATTATTGTGATTTGTTACGAAGAAAAAAAACAGGTTTGCCTTTTTTTTTGCAAGTTCCTTAAATAATTTGATAACAACATTGGAACGCAATTTTCCAAATCAAAGTAACTCTCTAAAAAATATTTTTTTGACACTTGTAAATAATTATATTTGTAAATAAAAAGGCAAACCTATTTTTTTTTCTTTGTAACAAATCACAATATTATTAAATGCAACCTCAATAATGACCTAAAAGTAGTTACTTAATATGATCAATACTTCGTCCAACTAAATGGATCTTTCTTTACTTTCATGCCAGATATCGAAATTATAAAAATTGTTCTGAAATGCATTGACATATACCAAAATATATTACATATTGATTATAGTTAAAAGACTCGAAAAAATATATAGCCGCTTAAATAGAACACTAAAATATGGTCACTTTTTGAAATATAGAGCCTATTTTTTCGATTAGTACGAAAATATATGAATAATAAAAACGGATTTGAAATGCACAGATATAATAGAAAAATAAATATTACTGACATTTGTATTTATTCTTACTTTGTACGAAGATAAGTGGGCCTAAACCATAAGAAATGATTAAAATCATGATTTTAAAAAAGGCCAATCCTTTTTCGGAAGATAATTTAGTGGCATTTTTGGAATCTCGTAAAAAATGGACTCAAATTAGAAATTTCAACCCGGGGCAAAATCCTGTTACATAGTGTAATCATTTTCCCTTTCTAATATATATGTTCAAATAATAATTACCTCCGCCGAAGGAGGTATTGTTTTCACTGGCGTTTGTTGGTTTTGTTTGTTGTTTGTCAGAAGGATAACTCAAAAGTACTGAACGGATTCGAATGAAACTTTGTGGAGTTGTTGGAAATGCCAAACGAAACAGTTATTAAATTTTGGCTCTTTAAGTGCTTTTTTAATATGCTAAATGAGCAAAATACTAAATGAAATGGGGTCTCTATTCAGGGAGTAGGAAAGAACAACGCTAAAAAAATATTCGTTGACGTTTATTGTTCATATATCAGCTCAGGACTATGTTAACCCCAGTGACGTAGCTTAAATTTCTTCGTCTTCCCATCTCTGAATGCTTTTTTATATGCAAAATGAGCTAACAGAGAGGAAACAATGATTAGAGATAGAACATCGGGCGTGTGAAAGGGAGAATGTTTGAAAGGGAATGTGGTGGGGATCGGGAGGTTACACACTCTCGGAGTGTATATATGCCTCTAGTTTAATATTAAAATCAAAGTTATAAAAAAATAATAACTTTTCAATTAAAGATTTGAGGAATATACAATTACCATGAATTAATTTGACATAACTTTTTCAACAAAAGACAAACAGGAGAGAGAAAACTATAAATGATATTATAGAAGGAGCATGGAATTTGATAAGGAAAAATTTTTTGATATTTGTATATTTTAGTTTTTATTATATTGTTCTCATTACATTTGACTTCTATAAGATATCAAAAAGTCTATAAGCATGTCATTTATACACAGTTATTAATTCAATGAAAGAGCTTTATTAAATAACGTAAAGGAAATATGTGGATTTGTTTATATTGTAAATGGAAATTTAATGTTTCCTCTAGACAAAAGTTGGATTTGTTTCATAAAGGAAATCAAACTTATTCCCGCATCAAAAAGAATATAACATGAATAAATGGTTTTTTGTAAGAACAAATGTGTTTGATACAGAAAAAGGGATTTTGTTTGTCATTTGTTTAGATGGGTAGCCAATTATGAAAAAGGAAAATTTATATAATTTAAAAGAGGCTGTTATTCAAAAGTATTATTCTTAGAAATATCACTTCGTTAAGAGAAAAATAAATGAAAATTATAGCATTTTTATACAGAGACAGACAAATAAATATAAATTAAATGTATAAATTAAAAAATGTTCTGCGAAGAAGTGTTCCTTTCGTTAAAAAACGTATACTCATTTACAAATATGTACGTTCAAATACATATTACTTTTAGAGCAGCTGCCAGATTTATTTTACCAAATTAATATATATATATATTAAAAACTTTGTAGTTACAAATTATATCTCCAAAACGATATAATAAATGTTGTACAATATAAATTGCAATTATATTATAAGATATATTTATATGAGATAATAAGCAAAAAAGAACGATAATTTTACAATTAGAGGAACTAACTAAACAGCAATTAGTAATTTATTTAAATTTCAGACCTTAGATTATTCAGAATAATACCAGTAATATTGTTTTAAAAAATGATAACTAAAATACACTCCTTTATCAATTATGTTTATTTTGGAATCTCATTTCATTATCATTTCCACACCATTATACAACACAATGTAGGTGTGTATACATATTCCCTCTATGCTCTCCTTCAACACATTATGTATGTTTTTTACCCTTAAGCCACAAACCAAATCCAAATAAATAAAGTTATTTTATGTAGTTCTTATCTCAAAATCTAAACATGTTTTAGGAGGAATGAGGAAAGAGGAATGCGGTTTGGGAAAATATTTGCTTTGGCAAGTTCCTGTTTTGAAACATTAACTTTCATTTAGGATTCATTATTTACATGAATGCAATTTGGTATTTGATTGATGCACCTCTTTAGTTTCCCCCTCAAACTAATTACTATATAAAATTAAGGCCAATACCTTGTTTGCCAACCGTCTTGGTTTTATGAAATATTGTATTTTTACAAATTATTATATATTTATGGAATAAAATCAAAAAGTTATTATTTTGTTATATATATGTATATAGCTCTCTCTCTCTCTCTATATATTTATTTATTTTATATATATATAAATATATATTATATATATATGTATATACAGGGTATAGAAGCAAAACTGTGGACTCTCAAATAGTGCTAATTTTCTCAAAAAGTTATATAGTTGGGTGTTTATATTTTAAATATTCAGATTAATTAGATTTTAAGCATAAGTGATCCATAGTAAACAATCGTCAATTCTCAAAAACGAGCGAGCAGGATGCGAAAAGGAAAGATATCAGATCTGCTTGACGCGGAAATTGAGGTGCCAAAAATCATGGGCATTGTTAAGTGCTCCAGGAGCCTCGTTTTCAAGGTTGCCAAGATTAAAAAGGACGGGGAAGGCTTCGAGAAGAAAGCAGGAAGTGTTGGCCACAATTTAAAGAGGACTCCCGAGATCCGGGAGAGACTGAAGAAGAAGATCAAGGAGGACCCCACAAAATCCATGAACCGCCTCTCCAATGACTTATCTGTGGACTCCATAACCATCAACTGGGCAGTGAGGGAGGATCTGGGGTTAACCTCATACACGAGGACTCTGAGGCACTTGTTGACGGAGGATATGAAGAGGAAAAGGCTCACAAGATGCAAAAAAGTCCTCACTTGGTTAAAGGGTAATGGCTCCATTGTGAAAATCTTCTCCGACAAGAAGATTTTCACCGTGGACCAAGTCTACAACAGGAGGAATGACCGGTGGCTTGGGGAAACAACAGAAGGAGTACAGGGGTGTACCGTAGAAAACATCCGGCGCAGACAATGGTCCTGGGAGTCATGGCGTCAAACGGGAAGAAGATACCGCCCTTCTTTTTCAAGGCCGGGGAGAAGATTCGCAAGGAGACCTACTACAAGGTCCTCAGGTACACAGTTTTGCCATGGCTGAAGGCCAATTACCCCGAGGGAAAGTATGTGTGGACGCAGGATGGAGCTCCATCACACACGTCGGACCTGTGCCCGAAGTTCTGCACTGCCACATGGCTCATTTTTGGCCGAAGGACATGTGGCCCTCCTCCTTGCCTATCTGAACCTGTTGGACTTCGCCGTGTGGGGCAAATTGGAGAGAAGGACCAACAGGACTCCTCATCCAATTGTGGATGCTCTACAGGCCACCATCAGGACGGAGGGGGACAACATGTCGGAGGAGTTCCTCATCAACTCCTGCAAGGCTTTACGGCGTCGTGTGGAAGGTGTCATTGAAGCTGAAGGAGGCCACATCGAGTGAGAGTGCTCACAAAGGCCCTGTTTATAAGTTTTCTTAAAAATAATAATTTTATCCAACAAAATAAAATTATATTAATACTTTTCTACAATTGTATCTAGAGTCCACGTTTTGCTTCTATACCCTGTATATAGATATATATATATATATATATATTATATATATATATATATATATATATATATTATATATATATATATATATATATTATATATATATATATATATATATTATATATATATATATATATATATATATATATAATATCGTTATATGCATGAAACAATAAAAATAAATGAAACATTTTTTCCTGTACTTTTGCATAACATGACGTATTGCAAGGAAATCAGATTAAAAATAGCAAGTAGGTTGAAAATGTCACTTCGTTGTAATATTAAAATGTCAAAACTTGTATATACATAATCTTAAATATATTTAAGATCAAACAAATATAATTTATTTAAAAATATATTCATTGCATTTATTTCCCTTTTGTAGAGGCAAAAATACTTCAAATGATTTTGTCGCTTTTAAATAATCAAAGATAATTGTTTATCCTTTTTCTTTTTGTTTGTTTGAGGGTAGGATCCCAGAGTAGGAATTGAGGGTTTTGATCTAAGGTGTAATTAATGAGTTATCTTAGCACACACCTTTTCAAATTGAAGCCTCTATTTATATATAGAAACCAAATTAATTATTAATTCAAGAAAGTTGCCTCCAGGAAAATTTCCAGCTAGAATTTTTTTCTTAGAGAAAATTGCCTGCAATTAACAGCAATATATAGAATTGACATATATGCAATTGATCATGCTTGACATAAAATTACATGAGCCTCTAGCATTGGGATTCCAACCCTGCCTATACTTGATAATTGAAGATTGGTAAACAAATTAATAGGGTTCCGCTATAACAACTACTGTATACCCACAACTCATGAGCCCTAGGATTCCATTCATCACTCGAATGGGATGTTCAAACCCAACCCAATGCACCCTCGGCTCTACCAATCACACCCATCATATACATATTGGAGTTTTAAACCTGCTGTCAATGGACACTGCCGTTCGCCCGATAACAACTAAAGCATAATAAGTCTTCAAACTTACCACCAATGGCCCTTTGGGTTCCACCTATCACATGAATAGCACATTCGAGTCATGGGCTATATATTATACTACAGTTTTAATCGGCTAAACACAAAGGGACAAGGGCGGGGGGCTTGAATCCCAATATGGTATAGCTATTATTGGCAGAACCCGAGGGCCATTGACAGTGGGGTTGAAGCTCCATTATGTTATAATTTTGTTTGGCGGGATCTGAGAGCTCATTGGCGGTGCGTTTGAAACTCCATTATGTTATAATTTTGATTAGCGGGACCCGAGGACACATTGTTGATGGGTTTGAAGACCAATTATTCTATATTCGTAATTGGTAGAACCCAAAGAGTTGGTTTGAAACCCCATTAAGCTGTACGTGTGATTGAGGTTGGTTTGAAACCTGAATATGTGATTGGTGTATTTGGCAAATTGACGGTTGGACAGATATCTCATTATGATATAATTGAATTCCGCGAAGGCCCAGAACCCCTGGCGGTGCCTTATATTCATAGTTATAATCGGAGGAACCCCAAGGTTGTGAGTTGGAAACCCTTATTTGCAATGTTCGTAATCGGCGACTCCATGTCCCCTTGGCGATGGATTTGAAGCCACAATATGTCATTACTGTGATCAGTGGAACCAGAGGGCTCATGGGCGCTGGATTTGAAACCCCAATTTGCTATAGGTGAATTTGGCAAAATTCAAGGACCTATTGCCTGTCTGTTTGAAACCTCAATTACTATTGTCGATATTGGCGGAACTTGAGGGACCATTGGAGGTGGTTCGGAAACCCCTAAATGCCATAGGTTTAATAGGCAAACCCCGGAAGAAATATTTTTTATTCTTCCATTTTTAAGTATGCTTGGGTTAGACCCCAAATTTTTCAATTTGCTATTTGCTGCGCTATTTCAAGCATGATGCATTTTGTATAGTGAATTGAAGGCGATTGGCCGTTTACTCATCAATTAATTCAATCATGTATAAGTTTTTGAACGGTGAAATGTAAGCTATAAAAAGGATATTAAGGAAGTATGTGACCAGAGTCAAATTGCTTTTACTTTAGAAAGTGGTGAAAATAGCTTTGTATTTGGACTACTATTTTTTCATTCCCGCCGTATAAGAAGTATCCTTTTTATATAAACAAAAAATATTTTGTATAATATAGAATACCTACAAAGACACGCATACTTTCAAATTAATGTAAAATCTTTTTGTTTTTATGAATGCCTGCGGCAACCACCAAAAATGTTATTTTATTAAAAAGTACTACGGATAGACACACGAAATGTTTTAAAAATTGACTGAATTTATTTGTTTGTCTCTCTATGTCTTTATGTTTCTTGGCTTATTTTATATTTATTGTATCTCAGCCAGATTTACTACAGAGCTTTCTTTGCATCATATTTGATGGTAAGATATCCATCTAAAAAATATTTGCAAATGATAGTTCGCATATATTTTCTATTAATCCCCTGTATTATATATATATTAATAATTTGTAACCATTTAGAATGATTCAAGCATGTGCATATTAAGAATGCTTTGAATCGATCAATTTATGCAATGTTTTACTATGAAATACCCATAAAATATTTATACAACTTGTAAAATATGCTTTCAACGTATATTTTTTTAAATAACAAACAAATCTAATTTGTTTTAAACACAATTTTCCTTTTATAACTATTATATGTATATGTTTTATGCACCTAATAATAAAACCTTGCTGATGGAAAAAAAAATCTAATTGTAGATGTCAACCCTTATTTGAGATACTTATTTTTAATCATGTTGATTTAGATACTTAATTACATCATTATATTAGGAAATTAAGGACCAACTTTGTTTGTCACATTGAGGTCATTTTTTAATTAATACGTTAAAATTAGATTTGATTAATCTTTGATGCATTTCAATTTGTTATACTACTTTTTCGGAGTATTTATTTTTCTGCATTATTATTATAAACAATTGAATAGATCAAAACGTAATATCAGTGTATGGTTTATTTTTATTATTATTAGGGACACAAGAATTGCATTTGAAATTGCCTTTAAAATAATCGAGGAAAAAAAGGTACAAATATATACTCCACCAAGAGAAAGAGCCCTAATGTCATAAAAAACTTTCTTGCTCTCCGATAGATTTAGAATGAGACAGATGTGTATCGATCTTATGAATGGAAATCATAAGAGAACAACGATTTTTGTATTAGATCAATGATACCCTAAAGATTATTTCATGAACTATTTGCCTCTTGATAATGACTAATGACATAATTATATAAATTTTGAAGCTTAATCAATAATTTAAGACTAATAATTGATGATTCCTTCACCATTTTTAGGGTATCCATTTGTTGTTTTTGTGAAACTCTCTATTTCAATGTCTTTTCCCTTGAGCTTTTTGAGATTGATTACACGGAAGCCTCACACAAAGAATCACTCACTTGACAAAGCTATTATCAATTGAGACTCATTTCATTATAACTTACACTCCAATGAATAAGCATCATAATAAGCCCCTCGTGACTCCTATCCACCCCTTGATTTAATGATTCATTTTGTTCATCCCCAAAACCAATCACGTTGCAGAGTTTCAATTCTGATTGATAGTATATTCGCTTGTTTTAATTGAAGCAACACAGAATGAAATAATATACGAATAACATTTTAGTCAATGAAGTAATTTCTTATAGTGGTTTAAGACATTGCTATTTCAGTGTAGACTTTTTGGACACATCAAAGTATTTCATTTTATAGAACATGCATTTAAAAAAAATATTATTTTAAACAATTAGTATTGTAGGCGTACAGCTGTGCCGAATATATTGCGCTTCTTTTTTGGTTGAACTCTATCAGGCCTTAATTAATTTAAAAAATGTATTGTACTATATATTTGAATCTATTGTTTTATATTATATTTACCTTATAAAATTACCTCTTGCTCTTGTATGCGAGTTGGCTGTTTGATAATTGTTGATTTATGTAACAATGTATCTAAGTGGATGAATAAAGCTTTGCCGCTTAGGGGGGGGGGGGGGGGGGTTGAGTCTCTTAAAAAAAGTATGAGGAAGTCAACAGATCTATTTGCTACCTCAAGCAAATGAGGATAAGATAAAAAATCAAATAGAGGATATATGGTAACAGTCTTTTAGTATCTGAGCATTATAGTATTTAATTAATATGTGATCCGACGAGTGAGTTTAAAATAAATATCAAAAGTTTGAACAGCCCTGTCCTATCATATAATCAAAATAACTAATGGAATATTTTTATATTTTTTGTGTTATGTAATGTTTTAAAATACAAAAAAACTGAGGCCAGGGTCTGTTGAGAATACACACACACACACACACATATATATATATATATATATATATATATATATATATATATATATATATATATATATATATATATATATCTCAACCGACCCTGGCCTCAGTTTTTTTTTTGCATTTTATATACATAGGTGTACAAAAATCAAATATCTTCTTGAAATTAATATTCATAACAACTTTTTTCAATAACAATAGCTGGTTCACCCTAAAAACACATTTAAAACCGTTATGTTCATCCTTAAAAGCGGTTTTTTTTAAATGCATAAAAACTTTTTCAATATTCTTAGTTGGTTTTTGTATATATTATTCGAAAAATAAAAAATGTATCATGCAATGATTGTTCTATTTTGCAATTGCTAGAAAAGCTTTTTGCATACTTCCTTTAACACACAATATATGCTGTCAACAAACGTGAATCTTTTGTTCAAGTTACACACAAAAGAATGACAAATTATTCTAGAAATATAAATGCAATTAGAATGGAAATGCTAAAAAACCAGAATTATCTTCTGATTGAAGAATCTCTTAAAAAGAATAAAAATAATTTATAGTCAGCTAAATTATAATATGCATACAGACCTTTGTTTTGTGTTCATTTATCAATATATTTGGTTTGATATTCTCAATTTGAATAAGCAGCACATTTTAAAAAAATCTTGCAATCTATGGTTCTATTTTTTGAATCCGTAAAGTTAGATATCCATTTTTGCAAAGTATTCTTTTTTTTTAGATATACATTAATGAAATGTATTTCCAGTGTTAAAGCATACCTCGTTTTTAAGAGAATATGTTTTACAATTTGAAAAATTGAATTTCAGTTTCCATGAATCTAAGATTCAGCCATTAACTTAGCCAAGATGTATGTATGTGTAACAACAAGAAAAGTTTAATTTCCACAGTAGATATATTTTCAAATATTTTCTTGGAAGAAAATATTTGAAACTTTATTATGTCAATATAAATTAAACGATGATATAAAAAATGTACCTTATTGTTATTGATAATCATTTGGTGAAAAACTATTAGTTATACCAATACATATTTTTTTGTTCTCTGTGTCAAATAAACATTATATAACAAAAGATCAATGGGAATATATTATATATATATTTGATGAATATTTTATATTTTTATATTTTAGGTAAGTGAATATATCTATCATATAGAGAACGGAATCATTTTTTGGCGTATGATTCCATAAAAAATGGATTACACATTAAGAAGAAAGGAAATTGCAATGATTTGAGCGGTAGCAGAATGTAGTCTCGAGATGGAGTGCGTTCAACCCTCAAAGATGAAGAACGAGGACCAACTCTCGAAGGGCGAAAGTCAAATTTGGCTCACCTCCTTGACGAGATCTGTGGCTTGATGGACTAGTTCCAACTTATTCCTTATCAATGAATAAAGAAATAATATACTTTTATACTGTGCAAAATATTTTTTAAAGGTCAGGACAGTTTTTAAAATTATGATTCCAAATTAAATGGTAAATTGGATGATTTAATTCTCTTTTTCTAGCGAGTATGTCGTGTAAATTTAGCTTAATAGATTCATCAATGGTGTAGACAAATACGAAAATATGAGCTAATAACCATAATATTTGTTGATGCTGAGGATCTTTCTTCAAACGGAAAAAGTAATTACCACATCAACTGTATAATAAAATGGGAAATATCATAAATTATACTAATTGCAAAAAGGATAAATGTATTCTTGTCATCTTGAGAGTCCATTTAATTATACATATGAACATAAATAATAGTATATTGAGATATAATGACAAATGATACAAGCAACCACTATGGAATGTATTTGTCTTGTGGCGTACTTTTTGTTAAATTGTTGAAAAGTTCTAATGGGGCCTTAAACTTTTTTTTCTCCAAGTTCCCGGCTTGTATTTGTTGAGAAAAATATATATACTGAAATATTCATTTTTGAGAGTACAACGTTATTTCGGATCAAATACAATCAAATGTCCTTCTCTTCGATTGATCAGCACTAACTTAAGCATCATTATTAATCATTACTTATGTGACCTAAAACAAATAATTAATATGAGAAAGACTTACTTAATATAAATTATCGGTGTCCATTATCAGATTTTATAAATAACTAGAGGCATATATACACTCAGAGAGTGCAAAACTCCGCCGTCACGGGGTCCTTATGAGCCTTCCGAGGCGGATTTTTCACGACTGGGGCGGGGTAGATGGACGGGGGAGGGTTCCCCTCGACAGAAATTCCGAGAGGAAGACGCTCCCGGCACCCGATTTTACAGCACAGCGACATCTATTGGCAGAGTAGGCTAACTTGAAATATTTATTAGTATTTAGCTCATTCTGCATCTTAAAGAAGCACTCAGAGATGCCAAAATTTAATCACTTGTTCCTTTTGGCAATTCCAACAACACCACAAAGTTTCATCCGAATCCGTTCCGTACTTTTTGAGTTATCCTGCTGACAAACAAATACACCAACGCCAGTAAAAACAATACCTCCTTCGGCGGAGGTAATAAGCTACACCCATTAACATTAATTAAGTGACCCGAGGTCCAGATTGAATTTTATATATAAGAAAAACAAAGACACACACTCACTTCTAAATGACATTTGAAGAAAAAATATACACCTTTTAAGCAATGTATTGGGTAAAATTTAATTCTAATTTTACAGTAGGTTCTCGTTTATCCCGTCAAATCCGGGTCTTCAGGCCTCCATCGTTATCAAGTTTCTCAAGGAGGGAAAGTTTCACTGAGTTATTCAGTTGACTAATAAACTAAATTCATCATTGATCTTCTTTCTCAAAAAATTAGCTTCATTTTAATTCCACAGAAAACTGAAATTCGATTTAAACACCCATATAGAACATTCCCCAAAGACGTAGTATATTTAAATTGAATTTTATATATGTAAATGTTTTTTATTTCATCAATTAAAATCCTGAATTGAAAAGAAATATTTTTTTGTTGATTTTTTTTCTGATTGGTTGTTGTCTTGATGACTGTAAGAAAGTCTTAAAGTATTAACATTCAATTGTTGGTTCAAAGACAACTTATTTGATATATAAAACATTAAATAGTAGTCAAAATTTACCCATTCGATTTCTTGTTGGAATACTTAAATTATATTATTACATTCCAGTATTTGGATCAATTAATTTAAAGTGTAGAAGTTTTTGATGTTTATAAAGCCTTTTTATGATTTATGAGTCATTTTAGGAATTAAGCTATATCAAACACTTCCTGTATTGTTCTACGTATATTCATATACATAATTCAACAAAATCATGTTTATGATAATATATAAATATTGATTTAAAACGAACTACATCCATGTCTTTCTCCATTTAACTTTCTTTAAAGTCTAATTAAAAGCAAAACTAAGATTGAAATGTCAAATCCCTATATAAGATTCATTTAATCATTTCAATATTTCTTTTGCACTTTAATTTATCATGGAACAAACTTCTTTGCAAAAACTTTTTTCGCATATAACTTATATTTTTTACAAACTTATTTCAATGCACGACTTTGTAAGGTAAGGTCAGCTTAACTTTACTTGACAATATTGAACAAAAAAAATGCTTCGAGAAGTCTATATTTCTTATAGCATCAACCAAAATAAACGAATAAAGTTTAGGTACATTTATAAATTAAGGCTTTGACTATGTGATTAAAATTAAAGCTTTGGAAGGGAGCTCGATAGCCGTGCGTGCTAAGGCGTGTTCAACTCTCAATGTTGGGGGCGCAGGTTCGAATCCCGAGAGGGGATGGTCATATTTGGTCTACCTCATTGATAAGATCCTAGGTTCGATAGACTAATTTTAACGCTATATGCTTATTATATCCTATCGGATGCAATTCTATCGAACCATAAGGCAAAAAAAAAAAAAAAAAAAAAGCTTGGGCCGCAGTCTACGTCATGTTTTTGAAATGGATGTATGATAACTTAGAGTAAGAAATTGCATGAACATTGGAATTTTTAAATTAAATAAGTGCCACTCAAAATTTAAAGGAGTTTACTTTTTGTATTATACATTTCTTCCTTTTTGATGAAAAGGGGTGACTAAGGGTTAAAAATATTTGCATGTCGTTAGATCTCGGCAAAATAAATAACCATTTTTTCAAATTTAAAGCATAAATTAATAATTTGAACATTATTTTACTATTTTTACGATGATTTCCAAACAATCGAGTATGTTTACGATAAAAGTCGGAATTAGAAGAAAGAAAAATACATTAAATCACTAAAAAGGTATAAGCAAAAAGTAAAGTTCATCAATGCAAAAGTATATATATATTCAAAAATTTCTCCACGCAGGTCCCGATGTCCACAGGGATGTGTGTTTCATGTGAGCAACTGATGTTATTTGCTTATTTCCAATCATAATGCCGGCTTCAACTTTGCGTTTAGTTGGTTATGAACTCCATAATAACTTAATATTTTTTTGTTCTTCAGACGAACCCATTATTTTGATAGTATAATAAACAATTGAGAATGAAGAAGTACTAGTAATATCTTTAGACCCAATAATAATGCCTCAAATATCATATTTTACTAAAGAATGCCTTTTTATAAAACATTTTCCCTATACAATATGTATAATAGCTTTGCAGTACCCATATATATATATATACATAATTCAAGAAAGTAATTTTAGTTCTTTTGAGCAAGTTTATTTGCTAGCATAGTTTAAAAAAAGTAATTTTACATAATTGCTCCCAAAGGAAATATTTATTTATCATTAATTTTAATGCATATTCCGATGCTTGATAACTTTTAAAATTCCAAGATCTCCTGTATCTAGTACTCTGTTTGTTCAGTAAAAGAGACACTTATATATGATAATGCAAAATGTACAGAGATGGACTACGCAATATCATTCTGAACTTTCGGGTTTGAGCACAGAAATTGAAATTTATTGACGATCCAAAGCAATCCTAATGAAAAAATGAAAAAAGATTTCATTAGCCACAACTATGACTCTTTGTCACTCTTTTTGAATCAATGATAGTGGAACTGGAGGAGGGATTTATATATATATAAAAGAAAAATAACCGTGAAATGAATTCGGATCAATACTGAATACAAGAAAAAAAATGAAATTTCAAAGGAACTATGAATACCTTATTTATTTTCTTATTTTATCAAAATTTATTTCAAAAAGTTTTTGGTCTGATTATCTTTTTTTAGACATACTTTGTTTGAATTGGACATGATTACTATTTTATATGCCAGAAGTGCTTACAGATATACATATTCATTAGACTGCTATACTATCATAATCTTTGAGATAGAAAGAGAAAAAGCAGCTGACGACTGAGTTATGATAGTAACTAATAACCAGGCTTGTTGATCGGAGTTTTTTTCTGATCGGCCATCAATAGTGAAATAGCGATATTTGATCGCTGATCGGAGTATCGCAAAAAGGTCCTGATCTTTATGTCTTTTGATCGTAAGAAAATTACTAAAAATAGCGATCCGATCAATTTGTATAAATAACTAAAAAAAGAAAAAATGTTTGTAAAAAGGATTTTGAGACAACCCCTACATTTCTTAAAACTTAACTAGCTGTCACATTGACCAAAATCCATTCCCACGGCTAATATTTGTTTAGAAGACACAAAATACAATAGTTGCATTTTTTTCAATCAAGATTTATTTTTCAAACATAGGTTAAGTATTTTATACCATACTTACGGTAAATAAATTAGGTAAACTTGCCCTTTTTATGAATTCGAATATAATCTTATTTTGTTATTCCCTCCAATGAAATAATTAAATAGATTTTTATAATGAATCTAATAATGTGGAACCTTCATATATAACTTTCTTCCTCACAAATAAAAATAATTTGGTTTGATTTGAAGAAGTGCACTCCTTGTATTTAAATGTTTCTTTAAAGACATCAATGGGCAATTAAATCTTTATCTACAATACAACATATTTCAAGAAAGAGTACTCTTTGTTTGTATGAAATATAAAATATCAACATAATAGTTATATGGGACATACTCTTAACAATATTGTTTAAAATTGCAGAGAAATCACGAGGAAGGGCTATAATGGAGATGAAAGCTTTATGTACAATAAAAATATTTCAAAAATTAGAGGCATATATACACTCAGAGAGTGAAAACCTCCGCCGTCACGGGGTCCTTATGAGCCTTCCGAGGCGGATTTTCACGACTGGGGCGGCGTAGAGGGACGGGGGAGTGTTCCCCTCGACGGAAATTCCGAGAGGAAGACGCTCCCGGCACCCGATTTTACAGCACAGCGACATCTATTGGCAGAGTAGGCTAACTTGAGATATTTAGTAGTATTTAGCTCATTTTGCATCTTAAAGAAGCACTAAGAGATGCCAAAATTTAAACACTTGTTCCTTTTGGCATTTCCAACAATTCCACAAAGTTTCATCCGAATCCGTTCCGTACTTTTTGAGTTATTCTGCTGACAAACAAACCAACCAACAAACTAACGCCAGTGAAAACAATACCTCCTTCGGCGGAGGTAATAAGTATACACTAGAATTATTTTACTTTCAATACGTAGGATGTAATAGCATAAAATTATGTGTAAACTTTATATAAATCTTTTAACCAATTCTGCTTGAGTCAAAAGTTTATTCACTGGTATAATTAAGATAAGAAAATTAGCCCATCAGTAGTCCTTTCACCTTTCAGAATTTATTATATTTAATATCAGAGAAATAAGAAATGAATAATTGATTGTAGGCTTGAAATATTCAATGTATGTGACATAAATGCATACAAAATATTTTACAATATGAAATTAACAATCAATCATATCATCGAAGTATATTCTAAAAAAATCCTTTCAAATTTTTAAGCTATAATAAAACAATAAAATAACAATCACTTTCCTTGAATAGAGTTTCTTTTTGGAATTTTTCCAACTTTTTTATTCAAACATTTTACTATACAACCTCTTTAATGACAAAATGGAAGCCAAATGATAATTGATATCATGCCATCTTTATGCGGGTAAGATCGTAGTATAGTATTCTTTCAAGCATAAACATGTAATGCAACTAGTTTTGTATATAACGTCTTAGAGTCAAAAAATGGTTGAGGGGCATTTAATTCAAAACTGGGAGTTGCCTCACAACAAAGTCCACTGTTTTGATATCATCTGGACACCAAAGTAATAGTGAAACTGATAAATTAATAAATATGAAAAGTACAAACGACAATAGATAAAACTGAGAAGGGTAGATACGTGTTATGACCAATTATTTACGGCTTAGTCCAGTGCCGTCAAAATAAGACTCTAGTGGATTGTCTAGAAAGGTCTCAAAGGCGATCTTTATTTATTCATTGATTTGGAGTTGAACCTGTAAACCTTCGGCACTTTTCATAAATATCGACCATAGGGTTGAAATTGCCTGTAATTTTTAAAGCTCCAATTGCAAAATCTCTCAACGTAAATATAAGAGCAAGAAAAAAAGAAAGAAAGAGGCTATCATCATTTTAGGGTTCTATTTATCGGCAGTTTATAATGTCCTTTTTATCCTGTTTCCCTTGGGTGTTTATGCCTTCACAGAAAACAACCCTTATGATTCCTATTAGGCCCATGACATATCTAAAAAAAAAAATCAAGTCTCATCGGTTGCCCTCAAATAATTCATAACTATATTAAATTGAAATTTATCATATAAAAGAAAAAAATCAAGTATTTAATTATTATATATATATACATATATATGCTTATTAAACTTATTTGTAATTATGAAATTCCGATACATGTTTTCATATGTTATTGAAGGCATCTTCCACACTTTTCCCCTATCTCTCGCCAATAAATTAGTCCCAGTTAGAAACAGGCGATAAATAACACCCTAAAATTAAGAAAGCCTCTTCCTTTATTTTCTTCCTCTTTTCTTGCTCTTATTTTTATAGTGGTAGCTATTGCAATCGGAACTTTAGAAATTTGTACACAACCTCAAACCTATGATCGATATTCTTGAAAAATGCCGGAATTATCTTTATATAATAAACTGGTCTGATGAAAATTTTGAGTTTTAATACTATGATTTACAAAAAGACTCATTAAGCTCTGCGTTTCTAATATTTTGAGGGAGTAAAGTGACGTCAATCCAGCATTTTGTTGATATAATAAAAATGTTATCTTAAATGCTACTTACAAGCAAAATAGTCTTACTTTAGGAAAATAACATTATTGGGGATTGTCTTTTTATAAGATGGATATAAGAAATCAAAAACAACTATATTGGTCCATCCCAGCCAATCGACTCATATGGGGTTTCCCTTTTTATCAAATGTTATAATGTTTTATTCGTTAAGTAACAACCAAAATGCTTTGAAATGTCATATAATCATGAAAAAAATGTTCGTATTAGCGTTATAATGATAACGTTTTACAACATGTATATAATAGCTTAAACAATACCCATATAAAATTGTAATGTTGAAAAAATTATTATTTAAAAATATCTTTATTTAGATAAACAAAAAATCACATTAAACAAAAATATTGGCCAAACGACAAATACACAAACAAAAACATTATTTAATATAGCTGTAAAATATTAAGAACTGTGACAAATTCACTATATTATTATTATAATATAATTGATTTTCATATATTTTTATGTAGTTTATTTTATCTTCTTCTCCTTCTACACTATTTTACAATCAATACAATATATTATGCCACTAATAGATTGGTTAAAACAAGATCTACAATGTTGGGAAGTACAATGTACTTCCGGTACATCTGCACATGCTTAAGGACATTTCGTTAAAATACATCTCAAAACTTGGATACAATCTTCTGGTAAGAGGTTTTGGTACTTCTTAATTATATAAAATAAACTGTAGTTTCGCAGTAAATAATTTATCAGATTATATTAGGACTTTTATAGATGTATACTAATTCTGCAGATCTCAAATTTAAAGTTAAAATTGAAAATAATATTCTTGTCGTTCAATTTAATATTCCATCAACAACTATGTATGCATTTCATATAAAATAGTAATTTTGAGGAGAGTAACATAAATATGTATCAAAACTTTAAATCTTCCTCTGGATTAAAAGTCCAAATTTTCATATTATTTATGATCGAGAATATTATGATTTTTATTGAAGTAAAGTTAAACAGCTACACTATTATTTGCTTTTAGGGTAAAGCTCATATGCAAAAATACATTTATTATTTCAACCATTTTATAACAAAATGTCCCAAAGCTTTAAATCAATTAAACTATATGATATTTTAGCCAGACAAACGTTTAGGTTGAAGCATGTGGCTTCGGATTTACTTAATGTTATAAATAAAGTTTATTTTTTACTCTTTTTCTCCAAAATAGTATTTTTATTGTACTTTCTACATAAAAGTAAGTATATAATAATTTACGAGTCGAGTATCTCAGGAAGCAACGCTGGTGAACAAATATTTAATTTTTTACCATGAACAATACCTTTAAAGCTTTTTAAAAACTAATTATTTTTCAAAAGTTTATAGATAGATTAGGTGAATATACATGCTTAGAGTTTAATCAATTAAATATAGGGCACATTTTCTGTATACAAATAATATCTCATCGTGTATGACATCCACATAGCCGTATGTGTTTATTATTATTTTCAATACTTAATTGAAAAAAAACCTTAAAAATACAGTTTAAAAAAATAGGATAAAAAAATATATTTCGCCATTTTTTATACTCTAAGGAACAATAATCAATTATTGAAGACTAGGTATTCAATTATTGACTTTACTTCTTAATATTTAATGATTACTCCAATTTTATTGTTAGATAATATTTTTTAAAGCATCTTTGAGTAGATTTAATTAAAGACCCAATGGGCATTTAATAATCTTGTAAGGAAATTTGGTAACATAATTATAGAGTTTTTACAATTCAAGATCAACTTGTAGGCATTGCTATTGCTTCTAATAATGTTAATCTAAAAATAACAATAAAGAAAAATATGAAAAATAATTACCTGACGTTATAAATGTAGGGATATCACGTTTAAACGTGGAATTACATTGGGAATGAAGTGCGTGACTTCATTAAAGTAGATTGAATCCTGGATTTAAAAGAAATATCATCGTAACCTTACTGCAAAACACTTTTACCTCTTGCCATTTACAAACATTAGTAAAGTCCACGAGCATATCATTTTAAAATTACATCTACCTGCTTATATAATAAGACTAACAAGGAAAAGGACAAAATGAATTCTCCTAAAGGGTTGAAATACAGTGTATGAATATCTTTAATTGTTAATTTCTTTCGAAAATTAGTTTATTTCATGGTCAACCAAGTTCTAAATACTCTTAATATTTAATTTATCTTAACCGTACATTACTTTTACTGTCATTATTCAAGTATTGTTCGCAGTCAACATGGGAACGTGAACCAATAAAGAAGAAGGATTAATAGCTCCCTCAAAAATTGATAGATACAGTCCACTATTATTAAGGGTGCGACCAATTTTTTTTCAGTAAAATACACCAATCCAAATTGAAACTTTAAAAAAAATCTTTGCACCTTTTTTTCAAAATATTTGATGTTTCAAAATTTAATCGACATGAAAAAAAATTCAAAGTTATTTAAAATAGCAAATCTGATAGTGTTATATTAGTGTTATGTTTTATTTGACCATGATGTAAGTATATTAATAAAACATTTTCTTTGCAGTCCTTTTGAAATAAACATTTACATTGGCAAACCTTAGACAGTAAACAAAAAGTTAGCAAATTAAATGCTTTCATGCTGTATATATTATATATATATATATATATATATATATATATATATATATATATATATATATATATATATTGATATGTGTGTATATATAATATATATACTATATATATAGTATATATTATATATAGTCTAAGTTATTGAATGCATTGTAAAGTATTTTCCTTTTTCATTATGCTAGTCTTATTTTAAATCAATTTAGTTATTTTACATTGATATCCGCCTATGCATCGAAAATTATATATTTTGTATGCAAATATATATAATGAAAATATTAATTAAAAATAAGGATGAAATATAATTGATTAGTTTGTCTGACTTCATCAAAGGAATTATTTTAACCTTGACTTTCTCCTTCAACAGAGAACATATATTTAAGGGATCCATCATCGTCTTTTAGAGAAAACTGCAATTTCCTTTCTTTTCCTTTTTTCGACAGTCTGTTTCAGGTAAATATAAGATATAATTCACAAACAAAAAAATGTATTTAGAATTATTAATATAAGCGTTAATATTTTATGCAGATAATACAAACAAAATTGGTTTTATCTGTAAAATAGTATATTCGTTATGTCACTACGAATTTAAACTTCAGTTTTCCTTATTTATATATATATATATATATATATAAATCCATTAAAAAAATGAGCTCATCCATCCTTTAAATGATCACATGACATTTTTCATGTTTAATGCCCCTCAGAACTTTTATGTTTTGTCAATGTGGTTATATTGAGCTCTTTTGCGAGAATATGAATAAGCATTAACACATTACTATTATTCTATCAAACCTAAATTCTTTTGAAAAAGGTTAACTAGATATAGGTATTCATCCATTGAGCTAATGTGTTCCTCTATGTACATTTCATTGATGATCATAAAAATATCAAATTATATTACTTTTTGTTTATTGTATGTAGTAACAAAGTTGTTATATTAAAAAGGAAATACTTCACATATTTAAGATACTTCTAAGAGTATTATTTGATTATGTAAAAATTGCTCGTATTTTTTTGTTCGATGATTTTTGTAATAATAAGGTCATTTTGCTGCAAAACCATATTTTGATTGACTTCTGTCTATTTATTTTATTTTTTAAAGAATAAATATTTTGCACTCTTTTTTTGAGTAACATATTAACTATAAAAAATATGTACTCACATGATAAAGTTATAACTTATAATATATTTAATGATTAAATCAAATATAAATATTTATTTACATTTTTATCGAACCTCCATATTCTGCATCATGTTGAAACTTTTGTAAAACATAATGATATGAGGTATAAATATATAAGCGAAAATACTTTTTGCCTAATGCAAAGTTAGACATTAAAGCAAAAGCCATCAAAATCAGAGAAACAATTCTCTTCAGCTCAGAAAGCTTAGGACAATTTTTTTAATTTTTTTTGCCTTTTTGGTTCGATAGAATTGCATCCGACAGGATATAAATAAGCATCACACAGCATTTTTTTAAATCTATCGAATTTAAGATCGTATCAATGAGGTAGACCAAAAATGACCATCCCCTCTTAGGATTTGAACCTTCGCCCCCAACAATGAGAGTTGGGCCTTAACTCACGGTTTCTCCATAAAGTCCCCAAAAGACCTAGCTATACACGATATATGCTCAAAAGATATTTAGCTCATATATTTCCAACGTTCGGATACACCAAATACGGTCCAATCTTTTTGTTAATACTCAATAAATTGTACAATTGTTTTACAATATGATATAGATATGCATCAGAATATAAGATATAAGTTATGACTGTATTTTCTATTTATTTTTTTTTTCCTTTTTGTTTATTTGTTCTTAAAATATGTTGAAAACGGCTATACATATTTGATTGCATGCTCATTTAATCGCATTTTATAGTTATGATGACGTAACGATATATTGGGAGTTCGAACCGGAAGAGAAAAAAAAAGGCAAGCAAGACACGGAAAAGAAAACAAGAGAGTAACAACAGCGTAGAGTGGGAAAGAAAGAGGGAAAACGTACTTAGGGCTGCTTTGAAAAACTTCATAACAGGGGATGGCTTCCTGAAGAATAACTTCCACGAATAGAACAACGGTGGTCGACATTTGAACGTTTTGGATCAATTTGAATAATAATTTAAAATATAATGCGTCATGATAATATAAAAAGAGTTCGAATATTTGTCTTAGTAAATAAGTGCTGTCGTATATAGGCCGTTTTGGACTATATGGCGACATAAAATATATGGATACAAAGCTGCTCCATATAGTCCACTTCGCAAAGTCCGGTTACCACAAAAATGACCATCCCCTCTAAGGATTCGAACCGGTCCCCCAAACTTGGATTTGGACACGCCTAAGACCTCCGAGGACAGTTTTAATATTATCTGCTATAAAAGCGATCCCATTTGACCTCAATAACTCTCTCTTCAAAGGCTTATGGAGTTTGACGTCAGATAAAAAATATTGTCCATTCTTTTGTTAATACTCGTATAAATTGTACAATTTTTTTTCAAATATGATACAAGATATGCATCAGAATATAAGATATAAGTTATGACTGTATTTTCTATTTATTCAAACAATACTAACATTATTATTTTTTTTTATACTTAGGTTTTTTTTCACGCTATTATGCGTATCAGGTATTTTATATTTACCTCCACCGAAGGAGGTATTGTTTTCACTGGCTTTGTTTGTTAGTTTGTTGGTTGTTTGTCAGCAGGACAAACTCAAAAGTACGGAACGGATTCGGATGAAACTATGTGGAGTTGTTGGAAATGCAAAAAGAAACAAGTGATTAAATTTGGCATCTCTGAGTGCAGAAATTAAGATGCAAAATGAGTTAAATACTAAAAATATTAATAATGAAATGGGGTCTCTATTCAGGGAGTAGGAAAAGAACGAACGCTTAAAAATATTCATTGACGTAATATGTTCGGTTATCAGCTAAGGACTACGTCATTGGGTGCTTAAAATATTTCTCTTCCCGTCTTCCTCTTAATATTAATAATTAAATATAATAACGCTAATATAAGAGCATGATGGAGAAAAAAAAGAGTTTTAAACATCATGACGTATTTCTGAATTGACGAATAACTAGTATGACGTCAATGGATGTTTTTAGGATGGCTCTCTCTCAATCATTATTCACCAAACACACTTTATGTAGACATATATGATTGGATTGTAATTCCGTTAAGTGATTCATTTGGTGGGGATCGGCGGAGGTTTGCACTCTCTGAGTGTATACATGCCTTTAGTTTAGGAATGTGAATACAGAGCTATTGATGTATTTGGAAGTCCTTAAAGTCTTCTTAGTTAAGAACAAATATATTGGTATAAATTTGACATTTTTGAATATTCATTCCCTCTCCGTCATGCTTTTTGTCTGTTTATGGTTAAATTGAATGCTTGAGGCACTACCTCCACTCAACTTTATTAGTTTTACTCTGAGAAAAAGTAAAACTATATACTCTTAAAAAAAGACCCTCTGAGGTAGAAATGCTCTTTTTCCTCCTTAGTATACTTCACTAAAGGCAGAATGTGATACAATTAGATTCCTTATTTAAATAAATGTATAAATGTAAAATACCACATCCTGTATGTCAAGGGAGTGAGGCATATGATTAAAATGTAATAAATTACTTTTAAACAGAGACAAAAAGACAATGAAACTATTTTTGAATGATACACAATTTATGAGATTAATTTCGAATAAAATGGCTTTTCCCTTGTTTGGTGGTATACTTTTATTCAGTGAAGAGGTAGATTGATATATCGACATCGAACGTACTATACTTGTCAATATGCATCAATCTTTCGAAAAAGAGATATAATATTTCTTCAAAAGTTTCCTTGCATAGACTGTCATTCTTTCACAGAGTATTCTTAATCCAATTATTATGATATATCTAATTATCTTTTTACGCTCCTGTACGTGAAAGACAGCATACACATTTTTTCTAAAAAATACTGTGTATATCAGTTTTGATTTGCCGTTTTTGGAAAGAAAAAATGTTGTATGTACAATACTTTAAATAAGTGTTGATATGGTAAAATAATCAAATGGGAAGCCTATATAGAAAGTTCATGATAGTTCAAAAGTTTTGAATATAATTTTGGTTCAAACTTTCATAGATTCAAAGGTTAAATGAATGAAATGAATTTCCTTGATAGGGGAATAAACCATATGCAAAAGCAGTTTTATCTTATAATAAAATGCTGAAAAAATATATATATATATATAACCAGTATTCATGTTATTAATGGTTGCCAAAATGCAAAAATATATAATATATTCAATTTAACATTCCTACTTTTTAGCAAAAGCAGTTCATTATAAAGTATTATATCCTAGGAATCTTAAGTGGTTATTCAAAAATTATTTTTTGCCATCAATATGTTTAATGCATACATTCAACATAATCTTCCTGAGAGGCATGCAAAAAATGTAATGTCTTCTCTTCTAACAAGAACTAAAACTTCGATGAAAGCTGTCACTTATTTTTAAATTGCATACCTTAGTACATGCTGACAGTTCGATCCCTAGTTGAGAAAAATATGTTACATATAAAGTTGCATGTATTTTAACATCTTTTTTAATTTATTTATATAGTGGAAGAGTATAGTTTATTCAAAGATCTATAATAGATATATATAATATATATCTAAACATTTATTGTTTATTTTGTTCAACATTATTTATTTCTGTTGTGGTGTTTGATCTCTACAAGGATTTTTAAACAACAAATTAATTTCATGTTTTACTTCTGTTTCTTTTAAATGTTCAAAATATTTTATCTCTATATATGATTAAAAAATACTTTTAAAAGAGGAAAACCAATTATTTTACATATTGAATAAATTGTCATTCTGGACAATATCTATTCGAAAACTATGCCATAACTTATTCAGATATAACTTTCCAAATTATCAAAATATACCAAAATCTGTAGATAGCCAAAAATTACAAGTTCCTTTAATAACAAGATAATATCCAATGTACAAAGGACC
>CP045895.1:1200227-1226910 GCA_013387185.1 Caligus rogercresseyi | reverse complement strand
CAGATTTTAAAGTTGAAATAAGACTAATAAAAACTACTATTTTCTGATAACTTGCAAGATTCCACTTCCATTTACATGGAATGAAAATATATTGCCCTCTGCCAAAATGTAATCAATTTTTATCCTCCCTATGCAACCCTATGGATTGGACTGAATTCATTGGTCATCAATTATAATTTTGACCTATTATTATTTCTAAAAACATCCCTAACTCAAGAGTTTCATTTCACCTCAAGGACCTCAACACATGTTTTTGCTTAAAAGAAATATAATGTTCTCAACATCATGACTTAAAAAAAAAATATTTCGGCCTGTTATGGTGATTCCCAAGTGAGCCAATCAAATCACAATTCGATTTACCACTTGGGGCAGATAATCTTTTTTTAAAAGGATACGGCCAATATAAATTTTTGAGATGTGTAAAAAGACCCATTACATTGATTATATTATAAATGTACAGAAGCATTTCTACGCCTTGAATTTAACATTACAAATGCAAGGAGGTCATATTTTGTCTCTTAAGATTTATTTTTCTTTAAATCTCTCTCTTCTCTCTATTTAAACAATCTGAACAGAAATTTGAGAGTCTCCCAAAAAAATATTTTGGTGCTTTCTGCTCAGCTCAATCCACTCCCAAAATGAAGATTTTTCTATTTATTTGTCATGTCTATTTTTCGACTACACCTTCTGATATATAACAAAATCACTTTCCTTTTGAGAATGCACTCCTTATTGGAGTGCCATTCTCTTTTGCAGCAATCATTTATCCTTATCGTAAATATTATGAAATTATACTTTCAAAGTATGGCAATGCAGTGTGAAAATATTTAGTATTCAATACATCCCTCAATATATTAGAGAGATGATATAGAAAAATATGATATTGTAAATTAAGAAGAAGTAAAAGATGATTGCTCTTTTTGAAGACGTGAAACTGCTTTTCCAGCAACAATAAAATAGAGATTCTTAGGAAGTCTAAGATAATTTATATGTGATACAAAACAATTTGCTAATAACTACTCATGGATGGAAATATTCAAGTTAGTATTTACTCAAATTAAAAGATGCTTGCCTGCGTAACTAGTTGTACGTACTAGGTAATGATGAATGGTCCGGCAAATTTTTTTAAAGCATTAGTATAAAGACAACTCTAATACCAGAGTTTAAAAATGGTTTCTGACGTAAAGGATAGGTCCAGTTTAAAAAAGGAAAAAATGATAAGGTTCTACTATACATACTCACAATTTTCTTCTTAAATTATTATTTATTCCTGTGGTGTTCAAATTTTTTTAAATAGGATCATGAGCAATTTGTTCTAATTGATCAAATTATCAAGAATGAATCAAAGTGGTTGTTGCATTATAAATGTTGTCTTCATTCGAAATAGGACATCAAAGACAAAGTATTTAGGGAGCCAAATGTCGGCCCACATTAGTATGTTTGTATTATATATATTTGACCATAACAGGGATTGTATCTGCAATATCAAAGCTAGCTTTTTGAATTGATTATATTATATGATGTATACATACTTCGTTATAGTCAAACCGAAACCATAAATAAAGCAAATCAAACTACTGCAAATGCACAATTTGTCAAGGGGAAATGAACGCGTTTTCTATATTATATACACCATATGAGTGAGTAACGACTATTAAACAGTTAAAACACCTACATAAAAGCCGCGTACTTAAAGAATAAATAAATTGGCTGTATATAATATATATATATATATATATATATATAGCTATATATGTGCGGTATAATTGTATTTACCAGATTGATCCAGTTTTTTTTTTGTAATAATTCCTTTTTTTGAAACATGTACCTTGGTTTTTCTTTTTGTCTCTCTCTTAAAGTGTACCCTTTATAATTTTTTAGACTTAGGTAATTATCAATCTTAGTCATAGAGATAAAAATATAGAGAGAGCTTATTCCCTTCATCTGTATTTTCGTGTCCAATATAAACAAAGCATTTGAACTACGTCATCTTAAGCTGATAATAGAGAATAGAATATTCTCCATTATCAGCCTACGATGACGCAGTACAAATTACTTTGTTTATAGTGGAACACAGAATACAGCTGAACAATGTTTCTCTTTTCTATTGAATGGGCATCAGCTCTCTATATCTTATATCTCTATGCTTCAGTAGGGACACTTCATATATATATATAGTATATTTCAAAAAGTTTAACTCTCGAAAAAACGTCATATTAAGATCAAAAATAATATTTTTTCTTAGAGACCAAAATAACTAGATTAATAAATTAAACTTTGTTGCTTGTATTTGTTTTATTTTTCTGATTAAATAAATTTACTGAACGAAATATACATGTGTTGTTTTTTACTAATTAAAAATAACGTTAATGATTTTGTGATCATTTTTAAGGCTGAATATCCCTAAATCAAATATTAACTTATAAGGTCCTCGGGTAATGTATTTCGTCAGAACATTGTTTGCTATGCAGACGACGTCAGCGTCTGGACAGCGGGCAGAGATGTTGATGTGGTGGCGACCAATCTGAACCTCCTCGCCGCCAAATTTGTGGAGTTTGCAAGTGAAAATGGGCTCTCTTTTTTAACCACACAAAAACCCAACTACTCCTATCAAGTGGTTGTAGGGACAGTAAAGAGAGAAGGAAGAGGGTTGAGGTAAAGGTCGGCCCTCCACAGTCTTCCCCTCCAGTGAATTGGAGTTGCTAGGGGCAAAGTTTGACTCCAACCCTTTCACTCGACTTAAATGTTGACATCATGGGAGGGCAGCCAGGGTCAGGGCCAACATGGTTGTAAGGTTGGCGAAGCACATCCCAAGGGGTCCTTACCTCCACCAACTTGGCAAGGGCATTGTTCTTTGGGAAGGTCGGCTATGCTGTCTCTAGCGGTCCACCCTTACGGTTTGGAGACAGTAACCCCACAGGACCACTTGCAGCTGCCCAGGTAGCTCTGAATGATGTTGCCAGGACTCTCACTGGCAGGCTCAGGAGAGATCACATACCCGTCCGGGACCCCTCCTGAAGTCGGCAGGGCTTCCATCCATCACACCATGGCCGTGCGGGTCGGCAGCCATGGAGGCGTGGAAATGCATTTGGAGTAGGGACGGCGAAGAAGGAGGGAAAACCCCACTTGGCCTCATGCTCTTCAAGACAAAAAATGGAAAGGAGACCAGATCCGACGCAGCCGGAAATCGTCCCCAACCCCCTCCTCTGGCAGGCAGATACCCTGGTATGTGCTGCAAGAACTGCCTGGAATAAAAGTCCACAGTTGCGACAGGCCAGGACGTGGAAAGCTGTGCCAGGGATGCAGCAATAGCTCTCGCCGAAGTAGTGGCGCTATAGATTACTCGGATCTCATGGCATGATTTCCCCCAAAAAATGATGTGGTTTTTTATTTATATTTTTATATATTCATGTCGTATATATATACGCTTATTAATTAGTTCGTTTTTTTTTTTTTTTTTTTTCACGGCTCCAAAAAAATATACAATGTATAAAAGAAAAACGATGCTAATGCGTAAATTTTTACATAAATAAGCATTCTAGGCCCTAGATTTTTAGCAACGTAATGGAACAACAACAAGCAGATAAAAGTCATGAGATACACTCAACAATCAATCTAAAACATACAGATAATTAACAAATCATAAAAACAGTAAATTACACGAAAATTAATCAATAAGAGTTTCTTGTAAATTTCAGTATTCCTTGATTGTCTTTCCTATGGCAGAGTGAGGATGAAGGATAAAATTTCACCTCCCCCTCCCGCTAACGTCCATGTGGAATCCAAAAGTGAGGGAATCTTTAAGCCAGAGCAGTATACCTTGCTGCAGCAGAGATCATGATGGATCTCAACTCAGAGGCTTTGATGGGAACATTATTGGTGAGCCCCTCGCGATGAGACCTTTAGCGTTTAGAAGGACTTATTAATTGCTTTCGACCTAGCTGACTTATCACCTTTGCCGAGACCAAACGTACCGTCGCTTTGCAATATCTGAACCGCACATTTTTTTCTAGGCCCCTGATATTGAGGGCTACAAATTTCTTTACTATGTGACCGCCTGACAGTCAACAAAAGCATGCAAAGTTGTATTGAACAAAAGCCCACAATCTTTGCAAGGTCGATCAAATCTTGTGAGGCCTGAAGAATTTGAAATTGCGCTGTAATTGTTTGCAGTCTTTGATCCCACGCAGTGAACCCAAAATGCGATGAGTCCAACTATCAGGGAGAACCAGAAGCTTAATAAAGGCTTGACAAATCTCCTCGCTCTTTACGGCAGCTATACAGAACGGAGCCGCCATTTCATATGCCAAGGCATTAGTAAGCGATGTCTGGCGGCAGACCTAGCCAGAGCAAAATAAAATCGTCCATCCCTGAAAAGGTTCCGCTATCTATGTCATGAATGGTATAGGTACAGTCCTGACTGGACTTCTTCCAAGAGTGTTTTTTATTACTGTTTTGTTTTCTTTTTAATAATTTATATTTATTATTTTAGAAACCGGCTACTTCGTGCTGAAATATAACGGATTACACAACTCTTAAATTAGTGGGTTTTAAAACTAAATTCATCATCAATATAGCCATTCTGGTTTGTGTGTGTAATGTTATGTCACTAGAATATCCTTTTAACAAACGCAATTTTAATTTCATAAATTACAACTGAAAATTATTCAGTACAATTAAAACTTTATAATCCTTTAGGTGAAATTCCGAAAGTAATTTCAGGACTTTTTTAGTCCCTGTTCCAAATTTTTTTGTTCTATATCCTTTTTGTTTTGTTATTTGTTTTTTTCATTTTTGTATTTTTTTGTACCTTTTTTTTTTTCTCTGTCATTTTTTTTTTTATTTTTCTTTTCTTTATCCTTTATTGTTTTTTTTTTTTTCGTTATCTTTCCTTCTATTTTGTGTTTTTCATCTATTAAAAGTCTTTTTTATCTTTTGTTTCCACTGTTTATATCAGAAATCTTATATATTTAAATTTATTGTGCCTCAGTTCATCATAGTAAAGGATACTTTACGACGTAGAAGAATATTAAATATATATCATCCATTTAATAACAATAGTTTATGATAATAACCATAACTAATCTCGGGAAGAAAAATAATAATTCGAACAAACGTCTATTTTTTATATTGGGGCGTTTAAAAGTTTATAATGCTACACAAACTCTAGAATAATCCTTTTGTACTTTTTTTTTAGGCTCAAAATATTTTTACATCACATAATTACATATATGCATATATAAACGTAAAAGAAGAGGAATTACGTACTATGACAACATTAAACATTTTGTTTAAAAATCATTCCCCTCCCCCGCCTGATAGCCTTTTAACACATATTAAAAATCAATAACAACGGGTTACATAAATTCAAAAGAAAAAGCAAATGAGGGCTATCATAACAATAAAAAGTATACAAACATAAAGTTTTATCAAAAAATTATTTTTGTTTAAATCTTTATACGATTTACTAGTTCTTTTTTAACATTGATAAATACCCAAAGGCATTTGGGATTTTATGAAAGAAGGCCGAATATGGAGCAGCAGAAGAAATTAAAATTCTTCTGCTTCCAGAGGTTGATGGTTGCACAGTTTACTTGCAACAAGAGCTTTGGCGATTTTGTCACTCCAACAGTATCTGGCTTTCGTAATGTTGTTGTTTCCATGTTTTCCACTCACTAAAAAAAATCGATGTGGTTTTTATTATATTGTATATATTCATGTATTATATACGCTTTTATTGTTTGTGTTTTTTATTATTGTTTTGTTTTATTTTTATTAATTATCTTTATTATTTTAGACCATCTACTTCGTGCTGAAATATAACGGATTAACACAACACTAGCATTTAGGGAGACCAGGTTTTAAGTGTGGTAACATGTTGACAGTCGGCAAATGCGTGGCCTGTCGAATTAAAAAGTCTTCCACAGTTAGAACATGGGCTGTCAAAGAAAATTAGTTTAGCTGACCTTGTAGTTGTGCAGTGAACTTCTGGTCGTCGAGAATGTGAACTAACGATTTTTGGAATATTCTTTTGTCATTGTTTAGGTAAGTACAAAAGAGTTATGTAATATTTACATAACTCTATGTCTTCTTTTAAAATGTATCTATAGTAGTCCAACTTCAGATGCTAGGAAGATGGAAAAACATAGGTATTATTGGCAGTTTGTTTGAAAAGGAAATTGAATTTCCCATTTTGAAAACTGATGGTTGCTTATAGACGTCATGAACTGTTAGAGAATCACTTCGTAATTTGGAACTTTGGAATTTATTGAAAAAATTGAGTACTTTAATTTAAGAATATTTCAAAATTCATATAACTTCTTGGAGTATACATCTAAGAATAAAGATATTGTACTTAGGGTTGCTAAGTGATGAGTCTCTTTGAGCAGGTTTGGAGTTATTTTTAAATCCTATGCAGTTAAGATTTTATAGACATGTATAGATATAGATGTATTTTAATTTAATTTTTATAAAGATATGAATTTACAATACTAAAAATTGTTTCGGATTATAATTATTTTTTTCTAACGTATGTCATTTAAGAATGTTCTATCGTTAGGGCTTTCATAAAAATGATGTATTTTTTAATAGCTATCGAGAAGCTTAATGACAACACAGATTTATGTTTAACGGATGAGTTCCATCATTTGATTTTTTTAGTTTGAAGGCCATAGAGATCAGTTTTTGATTTATATATTTATCATTTTATTTTTGAGTGTAAAGTATTAGGTAATTGCATTATTTCTTAAACATATAACAAGAGGCAAACAATGTAATATATATATATCAATTAAAACTAGGACTTTTCAACATGATTGATCCATTTGACCTTCATTTTACGAGAGACAAACAGGCGCCTTAAGCATTTATAGTTCATAATAATTTCATTGAGCTAACGTATCTCTTCTAGTCCAACAGCATTGTTCATTTTTTTCTTTATTTTTTCTGATAGTCATAGTTTTATAAATTCTTTTATAAATGTGTAAACGAAATACATAATATTTTTATGTTTGCATGAGCCCTTACTTTATTCCATTATTTTTAATCTGTGGACTAGGAAAGTCCATTCAAAGGACAAATATATGACATGGATGCAGACCAGAAGAAATATTAGTATTTTTAAGGATGATTTTTTTCTCTCTGAATTGCTGATGCAGCGGCTTCAAGTGATGTCATACTTTGTAGCCTAATGCCAACTGTTTTTTATTATTATTATGCCTCTCCATTTCTTTCAACCAATCACAGTTCAAAAAGTGCATTTTGAATCCATAAATATACACTTTTCCAACAATGTTTGCTAATGTTCAATACGTACTAAGATTACAAGGTTCTATTTGTCGGCACCTTTTAAAATCACATTTTTTCAATTGAAAAAAGTTGCTTAACGTAACAGACAATCACTTCGAAGTGATTTATCATTAGAATATGATATTTTTACTTTTTGCTTGATTTAAATACCATGAATTAGTGGCGTCACGTGGCTAAATATCTCAAATGACTCTTTTTTTAAATCCCTTTCTAATGGAAATAATTAATACTTTGTTGCAATATATACAAACGAGCCATTTCCTTCTTTCAAATAATTTCATGAATAAAACAATATCTGAATTGACCAATTTTCTATTTTTAAAAATTTTATAAGTTCAAATTATATGTTATTTATTATTATTTAGGAGAAGTCACAATTTTTTTATTCTCGTGGTTTATGACGTCATTGATCCAACCATCGACATAGCTACAATAAAAAATATTTTTTTTTTGGCTCCTATATTTATTTTTCTAATCAAAGAACTAATTTCAGCATTTTATAGAAATTTATCATTTAGAATTTGAATTTAAAAATATGGAACTAGAATAACTAAATAGGGATTAAGAACAAAGTCATAATCATCAATAAAAACTTTTATTATTGTAGGGGATCTTCAGAAAATAGAAACCCTTGTTTTTATAATTAAAAGATCCATATATATATATAAACACACAAAAATTATTATATATATGAACTTCCCCAAAATGATTTAAACATATATTTTACTCGATGGACATTCATTGTTGATAATTCCTTTCTGATGGATATTCATTTATCCATGTCAAAAAAATGAATAAATAACTCATGAAAAAGTATTTCTTTTCCTTCTTCTTCATTCTTTTCTTAATCTAGGATAATCCAGGAGTAATAACGTATATGCGAGCATTGGAACTAAGTTCCTCGTTATTTCATACAAAGTACTTTTTGTGGGATGCCCCCCCCCCCCCCTACTTTCATAGTCTATTAATATGGAGATACATAAGTATAATGATGAGATAAATAAATTACATTTTTTATGTAGCGTACATTATTATATATATATATATATATATATAGATATCCAGGTATCTAATGGAAAGCTAATATGCTTACTCATTATATAATAAGTATCTTAAAACGGCTTTATACTTAAGCCTTATCCAGTCATTTCGTCATTTCGGTTATTATTTATTTATATCACCCAAAAAAAACTATATACAAAATAACAATAAACTTAAAATATTTTTAATATAAAATCTTCCTTAATGTGTTGGCGTCGGCGTTTTTATACATTTATTAAAGTCTGGCCTCAATTTCTTTGGACAGGATTTATGAAAATAAAAAGGGAATTCGATAGCAGTAAGCGTGAAGGCGTGTTCAACTCTCAATGTTGGGGGCGCATGTGCGAATACTCCCGAGAGGGAATGGTCATTTTTGGTATATCTCATTGATAAGAGTTCCAAGGTTTGAGTGACTAATTTTAATGCTTATTTATATCCTTTCGGATGCAATTATATCGAACCAAATAGGCAAAAAAAATTCAGGCCTCTAAACTAATTTCAAGGATATTAATTTTATTAAAAATTATATAGACATTCTTTGAATTACAAATTTATAACTTTAGGATGCTGCTTTTTTGTGGACTGAGCTAAGAAAATATCACCAAATGATTGCTTAAAAGAGTAGTTATTAATTCTAAGCTCATTTTTGAAGGAGTTATATAACTAACCAAAGTTTTGAGGGCAAGTAGCCCTAGGAATTCTTATCGGATAGCATTCATGCCCCTATCAAACCTTAACTCACGATAAAAAAAAGACTTTAGATTGCTGCAAATTAATTTTCTAAGACACACTACATTTTAGATTATTTTAACAAGCTGTTAATGTTATATTTACCTCCGCCGAAGGAGGTATAGTTTTCACTGGCGTTGGTTTGTTGGTTGGCTTGTTAGTTTGTTGGTTAGTTTGTCAGCAAGATAACTCAAAAAGTACGGAACGGATTCGGATGAAACTTTGTGAAGTTGTTGGAAATGCCAAAAGAAACAAGTGATTAAATTTTGTCATCTCTGAGTGGAGTGCTTTTTTAAGATGCAAAATGAGCTAAATACTAATAAATATTTCAAGTTAGCCTACTCTTCCAATAGATGTCGCTGTGCTGTGAATCGGGTGCCGGGAGCGTCTTCCTCTCGGAATTTCCGTCGAGGGGAACCCTCCCCCGTCCCTCTACGCCGCCCCAGTCGTGAAAAATCCGCCTCGGAAGGCTCATAAGGACCCGTGACGGCGGAGGTTTGCAATCTCTGAGTGTGTATATTCCTCTAGTTTTATGAGTGTCTTATATTAACAATAAATATAAGCTAAATTAACAAACTGTCGAGCCAAAGTCCTTAGAAAAAAATATTGACCCCCTATACCCTTAAAGGTAGCTCATACTTATCAAATCATGTGTCAACCTTTCTCACAACTTGAATGAGTGCGTTCTGACACTAAGGACTTTATGCAAAAAATATGTATATATAACGCATATTATATGTAAGCTTTTGTTCCCCTTGCCAATAATTTTTGAATGATTACATTCTTATTTAATACTGACTTTTATACAAATAAATAAAAGAAAAAGAAGATATGTGAGGAATATAAAAATTGCAATGAATGTAAGGTACTTGAGTATACGTACAATACACTCATAAGAGAGAGAATTCCGAAGTGATAAAATTTATGTGGTCGTTATCATCGATCCTTCTTCATAAAATAATGATAATAGTAATATGAAGATGAGCGTTTGAAAGCCTTTCGTTTGCCTTTTTGTACGAAATAATATTAGCAATAGTCAAAATGATAATAATATTTTATTTTTTTCATCAAGGAATGAAGTTATTAGGGAGGGGGGGGGGGAGCTTTAATGATCTAAAAACAACTTAAAGAAAGAAGGAGGTCCTATAAATACTTAGTGGGCCTTTTTTACCGATTGGACAAAGCATTTGACTATATATTTTGGTCATTAAACCAACAAATGTACTTATCATGAAAAGGAAATTTAATGCATAAAAACCATCACAAAGAATTAAGAGGGCATACGAATATAAGCCCTTAAGACATGAAAAAAATATTTAACCTTATTTTATTAAAAATGGGATCTAAAAAATTAATTTCAAGTTCAAATGAATTAATGTTCCTAAGCTAAAGATGGTAGCCGCGAAATAAGGCTGTTATTTCTTGTTATTTTATAAAGGAAAATCTGCAGTGTTATACAGGGTGGGGCAAACTAACTTCCTTTTTTAAAATTTGTGGCATTTGGTGTGTAGTTGTAGTGGAGAAGTGAGCGTGGGCTCATTTCAAAGAGGCAGGCGTAAAGTTTTCTTGGAAATACAGTCAGTCACTATCATGCGTTGGAGCAGAGAGGAGCGTGCGTTTGCCGTGGAGGCGTATTTTTCCAACCATCAGTCTGTGATTGCAACCCAGCGCTCTTTTCGCACTCATTTTAATGTTGCACCTAGAGGCCCTGTTCCGGACCGGAAGTCAATCATTGCATGGGTCAAAACGTTCAGAGAAACCGGGAGTACAACACAACAAAGAATTCGTATAGCTAGACGCGTTAGAACACCTGAAAACATCGAGGCTGTGAGGACTTCAATTTTGCAATCTCCACAACGTTCTGCCCGCAAACATTGAAATTGAAGAATTAGACCTAGGGCAGATTTGGTTTCAACAGGATGGAGCAACGGCGCACACCTCAAGGGCTTCAATGAATGTTTTGCGAGAACACTTTCCGGGGCGCCTGATTTCAAGAAGAGGCGATTTGGAATGGCCGACTTACCGACTTATCCCCTTGTGATTTTTTTTGTGGGGTTACTTGAAATCCCGTGTTTATGTCAACCGCCCAACAAACCTGGCAGATTTGAAGGCCAATATCAGAGAGGAAATAAACAATATACCCGCCGATACGCTGGCGAGGGTAATGGAAAGTACCAAAAATAGTTTGTCCAGTGTATCGATTCTGGAGGATGTCATCTAAGTGGTGTGATTTTTAAAACTATGTAAAATAAACTTTAAAGATGTGCTTTCATTATGAAACAAAAATAAAACCTTTCTGAATTACACAGCTTGTTTTATTGCCTTTGGAAAAAGGAAATTAGTTTACCCCACCCTGTATAATAGATATTGAACACATTTGCTTTTCGACAAATCATTAACGACTACGTTTTGCCAAATAATAAAATAAACTAAATGAACAAATAGATGATATTACTCCTACATATTAGCATATTATATATGAGCACCTAAATAAATTGCTAATATTTGACTGAACATAAAGGAATTAGGTTTGTAGAGTGAAGAAAAACATTGAAAAAGGTATATATTTGGAACACAAAATAAAACAACGTTTTTTAATGGTAGAATAAGAAACAACGTGAGTTTTTTAGAGCTTATAAATTTGCTGATGGCATAAAGTGTATGGCTTTACAATTTGAAAAAAAATAAAGACAATAATGTTTTTTTATATTTCTCCATACTTTACTTAAAATACTTTCTTATAGTTCACGACTTGAAAAAATAGTGAATAAAGCTATAGTTTAAAGTAAACAGTTAAATAAGTAAGTAAAAATTTATCTTAAAAATCTTAAAACTAACGAACATCCTAATGAAAAATAATTGTACAAAACTGACGTAAAAAATATTATTTTTATAATATAGAGTTTCATGCTTCAGTCTATAAATAAATCTATCGGAAGAGAAAATCGACTTTAATTCTATTACTATTATTTTATATCAAAAGTAATCTGTCAACAGTTGTGCGTTTTATTAATAAAAATAACACAAGAGAATCCCTTTCTTATGATTTTTAAGTATTATTATCACACATGTTAACGATGTAATCATGAAAGGAGAAAACAACTGACATCTTAAAAACTGATTTTTCAACTAACATATTATAAATTATATATCGTCTTTTGTCTCAGACCCTTTGAACACCGAACTTTTTTGTGTTGAAACGCACAATTTGACTTGCAATAAGTTTTTGGACGTTTATTGCCACATATTATTTATATGCTTATAAACATAGACATGTAATTAGTACAGGTGCATGTATAAATCATTTAACTTATGGTGCCCTTGCAATAGCTAAGTCTCCTACTACAGTTCGTCCTAAACATTGTTTAGAGATTATTAATTATTCATCCAGCTTTCAAAGTCAGTTCTCGTAAATAAACTTGATAGACTGAACATTGAATGGAGCCTGAAAAGGCGTTTGGTAGTTCAAAGTTTGTGTCCTTTCAATAGGGAATTTAGTCATTCATGGAGCAGCTGAAGAGGTTCCTCATCCTGTTGTCCGCACTCACGACACAGTAAATCAATCTGCAATCATTTCGTAATCATAACATATATTAATCCTTGAGACAACCAATTTGTTTGGTGAGATTATAAGCCTTTATAATCATATATGCAAGATAAACAATCCATCGAATAAATAAATGAAGGACTAGGCACTCCTTGAGAGGGATTTTTACATCCTGGGTTTCATAGCTATACGTGAAACAAGCTTTTTCACATTTTGCTTTTTCTTTTTTCTCCCCCCCCCCCCTTTTTTTCTCCCTGTTATGTTTTTTCCCTTTTTGCTGGTGCGTTAAGAGAGGGGTCTTTTTTTCTTCTTCTTCATTCTCCTCTGTAATTTATTTCTTCTCCTCTTTGCCCCGTCACTACGAGATAAAAAGCGGATTAGGACCCTGTCTGAGGTACTACAGTAGAAATGGAGAGTATTCCTCCTGATAAGGGGAAACTTCATCCAAAAGTGGTGTCCAGTCATTTATCGCGCATAAATTCCGCGTGGACCTTTTTCTAGACGCTTTTTGTCGTAGGCATTTACTTTGCTTGCTCTTTTATAGTCAGTCAATTTCCTCGTGGGTATTTTTCCTCGTGAAGCTCTTTTGAAGTGAAGTATTTTCCTCATTCGCCTTGTTCTCGGGGACATTTTTGTTACGAAGCTTTTTTCTCGTGAAGCATTTTTCTCGCTATTTTTTTACTTTGTAGAACTAATCTGGCGGATTCAGTCAGGGGTTCCATGGGGCTTAAGTCTAGCGCTGACACTTTTTAGGGAGAAAAGACACGCAGACTAAGAGATTTGCACACCTAAGCCTCGGGTGTTGCACTGGTAGTCCTTTGGGATTGAAATCGACCCCGACTCGTATTAAGGTAGAAAATACCCGGCCTAACATTTTTGTATACCCTAATTTAAAGGATTACACGGGCCTCAGATGGGTTTCCCATGGGTTCGAAATCTACCACAGACACAGATGTAGGTCTAAATGCGTCTTAACCCGAGTTTCTTTAACACCTAAGAGAAGTCGGCGTTGGACAACAAACCCCTTAGATCCTCAGATAAGGCAGGCGGTACCCGTTAAATTAGTGTCTAAAAAACTCTTGAGCTGTGATTTTTTATAGCCCAGAAGGGTCTGTGGTAGATTTCAAGCCCATGGAGCATCCGTTTTTTAAACAAATAGGAATAAGATGATAATATAACTCTTTTTCTACATTATTGTCTATTAAAGCCTTAAATTACCTCATTGCGGCAGCGTGTTCAACTCTCAATTCGTCTCCTTTCGAGAATTTATTGTCAATATTGATCAACCTCATAAATAGATCTAGTTTCGATGGAGTATATTTAATTCTATAATGTTAATTCATATCTTCACAGATGCGACTTCATTGATCCATATGGGCAAAAATTATTTAAATAGCTGTGTTTTTAGTCTCAAAACTTAAACAATTGCTATTAAAAATCTTAAAGGATATTTTGAGGAACAACTTCCTTATCAAGGGCGTTGTTTCTTAATTACCAATTAGCTTAGTATAACAAATAATAAATGCAGCACAAACAAAACAGTTTATGTAAATTAACTTAGTTAACTTTCTACGAATATTTTAAATGTTTTTAAAGTATGCATAAAACAATGTGGCGATAAGAGGCTGAGCTTAATAAGTTAGGAAGAAGCTTTTTTAAAAGGACGGCTTAACAAAAAAGTTTATTAAGACAAATAAAACTTTCTACATGACTGCTTCTCATTAATGTCAAATGCAACGAAGAAATACACAAAAATAAACAAAAACAAGGAAGGACTATTTACTTATTGCATTCATTCGCTTGTTCTCCTTGTATATTTTGATTTAACATTGGATTAGGTATTATTATGAGCAGTCATTTTGGACTTTTAATACTTAATTTGTGTGTTGTCCTCTTGGAAAAAATAAAGTAAGCAACAAAACAGCTCTAATGAAGGCTTTAGCCTAATAGATTAAAATATGTTGCATACCGGAAATAAATTAAAATAGAAAAATCAGATCAAAACTCAAATCTCAATGCAATGTATATTTCCTCCGCCGAGGAGGTATTGTTTTCACTGGCGTTTGTTGGTTTGTTATTTTGTTTTTATTGTTGTTAGTTTGTTGTTTTGTTGGTTTGTCAGCAGGATAACTCAAAAAGTACAGAACGGATTTAGATGAATTTTGTGGAACTGTTGGAAGTGCCAAAAGGAAGAGTGATTAAATTTTGGCATCTCTGAGTGCACAATTCGCCAAAAATGATCTAAATACTACTAAATTTTTCAAGTTAGCCTACTCTGCCCATAGATGTCGCTGTGCTGTGAAATTGGTGCCGTGAATCGTCTTCCTCTCGAATTTCCGTCTAGGAACCCCTCCCCCGTCTCTCTACGCCTCCCCAGTCGTTAAAAATCCGCCTCGGAAGGCTCATGACGGCGGAGGTTTGCACTCTCTGAGTGTATATATGCCTCTATTTTGTTTTGTTTTTGTTTTACATACAATAGACCTTCTTACTTTTAAATTCTGATTTAAAAGTACTTAATGTAGTAAATAATATTGTTCTTTAAATATGGTATTATTGAAAATAATTCACACTTCAGAAAATCATTCCAAAAAGAGTATTTTCAATACAATTAATTAATTTATAGCATCTTAAATATTTACATCTTTTATTTGTTGAATACTTGATCATTGTTTAATAAATGTAATATTGCTATAAATGTTTAAATTGTATTTTGTTTTATGTGCTCCATTCCAAAGCATTTCTTTTAAAACTAAATGTTAGTTGATATTTATATGATGTCCAATACACACAATAAATAAGTAGTTTATAAAAATAAATCTCATTATATTTATTTTGGGCCAATCCCTTTTGTAAATGAGTTTTGAAATTTTAAAAAATTAAATACTTCAAAAACTTTTGATATGGCATTTTTCTCACGTCATTTTGATTTTTTGACAATATTGTTTCATTTAGCTGCATATGGGAGGATATTTTAAAGCATCATAGCACTAAAATTATTCAATCCAGCCTAGCAAATGGAGAGGTGAATCTCAAACATAAATAGTTGAACATGTCTAATTGATAAATCTATTTGTTGTATCACACTGTCATTGAAACCCTATTTACGTTGATGTTTGATTGTGTCCTTTATTTTATCGTATGAGCTTTTTATCTTTAAATATTTATTCATTACTTCATAAATATGCAATGTGAATTTAGTAAAATATAACCTTACACACTAAATAAAATAACAATGAAAATTTTACTTTCTTACGCTAATATATATATAAATATTTTTGTTATATAGAGTAAAAGATTAGTGTACATACCTAGAAGAAATAGAGTTACAATTAGAAGGTTGTAAATAACTTTGGTATTAAAAAAATCAGCTCAATTTAATTGTACATCATAAAATACGAACCATATTTTGATAATATCGACTATCTTACTTTGAGATAGAAGATACACTTTTTTCTCTTGACAAATAAGTATTGGCGACTCTGCTTTAAGTGGGAATTGGGTGAATGTAAATTATATTTTTGATGCCTGATATTATGATTTTATTATGCTTTAACCCGAGTCAATGGCTAAGGAAACAGTATATTTAAAAAATATTAAAATCCTTATATACATAAAAATTAATTTATTATTCGATCATTTTGGTAATAAATAACTCAAATCAATTTATTGGTTTTGTATATACATAAAAATGGATGAATCTTGATCTTAAATGGTAAAGTAATTGAGATCTGTCTTAATGCAATGCCATAAATACGTTACTATGCTTTATGTTAACTTGTATATTTTAGTTAAAGTTTAAATGTATTTTACTTATGAAGGCTATAAGATAACATTTACTTTAATAAAAATGTTGTTCTGTTATGCCCCTGGAGTCACTCTTCTTGAGTACTCTCTGACGTCATGTTAACTGTGCCTTGTTCCTTCCTATTTAATGTATCATATTTTAATTTTTCCTTCTGTAGTATTAAACTAGCCTTCATGCGATGGTATTCTTGTTCGCTATCTTAATTACACTTTCGTTTCTGCCATGCAGATCCATTTGCGACGACTCTGTGCGCCGAAAGTCATGGTGCATCAAATGCTCCCCATATCGTACTGGATGAATATTCACAATTTTTTTTCAAATTTAGAGACTACATTATTTCTATATATTATTTCTCAAATGCACCACCCTCCGCCTCTAGACACGCTCTGATAAGCCACCTGAAAGGCCCTGCAGCAGTCATGGATGTAGTCTCTGGACATGGCGGACCACACCTTGTTGAAGGTGGATATTAGGGTGTCAGAATTTGGGTGGGGTTCGGAACAGGCATTGGTATCGATATGTGACCAAATATTGAAATACAGGGGGTCAAGTTCAGGCTGTTTGGGGTCCACAACTCCTTTTACCAGAACCTCTCTGAACCCAGTCGTCTTTCGAGGTAATCATGGACGACCTAGCTGGCGTGGCAGGGGCCTATATTTGGGGTCCAGGTATACCCGCCAAGTTTAACATAGATGTCTCAAGCATGTCGTGTTTTCATGCAAAGGCCAGAATGCTTGGTGCTCGGGTTTTTCTCAATTGAGGACACCACCACCCCATCTTCTCCTCTGTCCGCAATAAGTTATATATATATATATATATATCATACTAAGATTTTATACTTCTCTATAACATAACAATTATATTTCACAGTAACATGGGAAATTATTAATATCATTCACTGTTGAATTATTAATCCATTCAAACAAAGAGACAATACTAGCCTATCTGTTTGTTTACGAAGACTTAGTGCATGGTAATTATTGTGTCCTCACGAGAATTGCGTGTCATGACACACTATTTCAATGCTTAAAACTAAGCATTGAAATAGTGTGCTTGAATTGAAAGCATGACGTTAAAAAGGTGCAAAAGGCATAATATTGCACATTGTCAAATATAAAACTTTAATTCTTTGACAGATACCGTTTGTTGTCCATATGTATATGTCGAAAATAGATACTATTAAAAATACTTTTTTGTTTGAAAACCCGACGTTGTTTAAATTGATCTAACTTTGATTTTTTAGGATCTACACATATAAAACAGATTAGAAAATAATCAAATTGATATTATCCAAAAGAGTTGAAAGCAAAAACACATTTGAAAAATTTGAAGTAGGAGAATGTGGGAAAAACCGACGTTGTTTAAATTGATCTAACTTTGATTTTTTTAGGATCTACAAATATAAACAGATCAGAATATAATAAAATTGATTGTATCCTTAAGAGTTGAAAGCAAAAGCACATTTCAAAAATTTAAAGTAGGAGAATGTCATAGCCGTACAAAGAATACATTTGGAACAAGAAATTGAGCAACTCAATTAAAGTGCACGTTGATCATTATGGTTTGTGGCAAAATGAAAATACAATTATTCGAATTTATTGAATGCAAGCACAAAATAATTTATAAATATATTTCCAAATATGAATAGCTTAGAAATAAACCTAATGTATCAACTTCATCATCTGCATAAGCAAATATTTTGTCAAAGACCTACTTGAAAAAATGTATGGAAGTTTATGATATGCAAGTCATTCCATGATGCATTTATTTTCGTTACTTTATATTATATATTTTATTCTTAATATAGTGAACATGGTTGTTAAGAGATTTTGATTTATTGATTTGTTGATTTATTTGGCCAAATAAATAATAAACTTAGAGTATATAAATTCATTAGAATCATGTTCAATCTTACATGTGGGTGTCATAGTAGTATGAGGCATTATTTTTCAAACCTTATTGAAAGGCTGAATAATCATTACCTCCGCCGAAGGAGGTATTGTTTTCACTGGCGTTAAATTTGTTGGTTTGTTTGTCAGCAGGATAACTCAAAAAGTACGGAACAGATTCAGATGAAACTTTGTGGAGTTGTTGGAAATGCCAATAGAAACAACTGATTAAATTTTGGCATCTCTGAGTGCAGAATTAAGATGCAAAATGAGCTAAATACTAATAAATATTTCAAGTTAGCCTATTCTGCCAATAGATGTCGCTGTGCTGTGAAATCGGGTGCCGGTAGCATCTTCCTCTCGGAATTTCCATCGAGGGGAACCCTCCCCGTCCCTCTACGCCGCCCCAGTCGTGAAAAATCCGCCTCGGAAGGCTCATAAGGACCCCGTGACGGTGGAGGTTTGCACTCTCTGAGTGTATATATGCCTCTAGTTTTTAATGTGATTTTTCTTCATTTGACCAATTTGCAGCTTGTCCATTTAACCTTATTTATATTAACTTATAGTGTTGGTTTGAATAAATTGTAGCTAAAATAGAATATAGGGCACTAAAAAGCTTAACACGTCCAAAGGAACTTCAATTGTATTCAAATATAAGTATATGTCTACAAGGTAAGGCACTTATTTCCTTTTTCTTAAATATATTTATTGACAGCTGTCAGAAGTTTTGTGTACTCTACATTAAAATCAAAGTTAAGTCGCGTGTAAAAATATTTTGAAGCTCACTTGTATAGAAACTTTGCGTTTTATTAGAAAGGTTAGTTTAAGTAAAATAAAATATTATTAAAAACATTATTATATAAAGATTATTGCAGACACACTCACTCATTATATATATATATATATATATATATACATATATATATATAATGAGTATATACATATTTGGCGTTGTTCTAGCTTTAAAAAATCATTTTAAGAAAAATATTATATATATAAATGTATATATATATATATGCAAAAAGACTTGTGGGACGTGAATTGAGATTTTAAATTATTGAATGTGATTCGAGCTAAATTAGCTTAAAATGAATATATTTATCTTTACTTAATTAATTTTTGGAAAAAAATATACCACCGAATTTTCAATTTATGTACATAGGCTCAATATTTAAAAAAATCATTATGAATGAACATTTTTAATTGAATAATAATCATGATTTTAAACGGATATTTTATTTATCAAAGTAGATCGATTCAAAGTAAAATAAATTGATAAAAAACCATTCTGTGACGATAAAGAATATTTACTTTGTTTAAGTTTTTCAGACAACATAAAAAAATTTTTTATTGTTTACTTTTTATTTCGTAAAATTAGTTAACAGTTAAATAACGTTGTATTAAACTATTAATAATATTTATGAGTAGGATATTCTGTGGTGCAATACTTACTTAAAATACTGCTTAAATATGCTTGTATGAATCAAAATCAAAGTTCTTTTGCACTTTTATTTGCTGATTTTTGGTGAGTTTCACGTGTTTCTTTTGTGTATGGATCAAATTATATATATATATATATATATATATATATAATATATATATATATATATATTTTATAATGTTTTTAAACATTATTTCGCCTAAGGGAAGGCCTTGTGAAATCGCAATTTATTGAGGATAAATAGCATGTTCAATAATTACCTAAGGTCTAAAAGGTTTTTTCTTCATTGTTCTAAATTTAGCATGCATGTTTCAAGGCTATCCTAACATTATTGGCAAAAATAAATACTTGCATTAATGCAAGACAACACGAGTTTTCTTATAGTATTTTCATTCATGGAAAATCATCAATCAGTGCAATAATAGAAAGTGTCATTTGAATATCCTTATTGCATTGAAGTTAGCTTTTCTAACTTACGGCTTGCATTTCACATTTTATTTTAATAATATTTATTACTTCCAAATATTAATAAAAATTGTAATTTATATATGTATTAATTCAATGAAGTCAAAATGAATAAGAGATAATTTATCTTAATCAAACATAAATCAAGAAAAAAAATATATTTTATAACCACAAATATGAAATTTTATATTTGGTAATTCCCTCCCAAATGATTTTATGAATACTTTTTTTGTTGGCCCAGTAGGTATATATTTCGACAAATTAAACCAAGCATATACAAAAAGGTTTGTGCAGATACATTGTAAATAAATAATCAATTAACTATCAATAATTTAAACGAAATAATATATGAAAACATTCAAGTAATATAGAATTAATAATATAAATAAAGGCACTAAAAGCATTTAAATAAAAAGTCATAAATGTAATACAACTTTCGAATATAAAGAAGAAATTGGGATGATAAAAGAAACATCTTCGTTTTTAAATGTTCGCATTTTGTATAACATGTGTGTACTTTGGTTATGACGGCGTCACATTTGGCATTATTTGTGAATCCCAGAAAATCTTCCACAGAAGTTTTGATCTTGAAGAGGCCTTTTAAGGAGATTTGGAGGGCCTGATAAGTCTCTGTTAATGTGGAGCAGATCCAAAGGAGATGATCTTTTGCTTCTGCGTGTATTTTACATAAGAAAGAGTTGTTTCGAATATTATTAATACATGGTTGAAGATCGTTGACACACGTTTACGTGTATTGTGAGTTGTGATGTGAAGAAATTGTATTTTTAATGTTGTGCAGGTGTACACAAAATAATAATAATAATATTCGTCATATAATGTTTAATTATTTGAGGTGAGAATGTGAAACCTCCTAAACAAATTAAAACTCTTTCACAAAGGTTTTTTAGCCTCACCCATCTTAGATATAACATTTTATCAGAGAAAAATATATTTAATCATTGTAAATCCGTTGATTTATTATTTTGACTTATCTTTAATGTTAAATGATATCATATTTATATACAATGATTTTCTATCCCAGTACACCATTTTCGACTGTTTTACTTTATATATATTAAACATTGTTTCTGACAATACCTACAAATATTTATGTAAATGTTTTTATTTTAGATTTTCTTAGATAAAGGACTGTATTGCTTAGAGAAAGAAAAAGAGTTACATACATGCACTTCTCTCGTTGGTAATGAGATGAGATTACATAAGAAGAAACATTTGCATATCAGGTAATATTATTCATTTCAAAAATGTCTTTTTTACAGAAAAACAAAGTTACATGGATTTTCTTCCAATGACTAACACTCAATAAATCTTTCTTTTTCTTGAAGAAGACAAGTACCTATGAACATGGATTATGACATTTATTTAAGCTAGTATCATGTCATTTGTTGCAATATCAACAATAGACATGTGTTTTCGTGTAAGTGAGAAAGTAATCATTGTATGGAATGTGTAAGTTTGTCAGCAATGTAGTTAATGTTAGTTTTTTTAGGAAGAAATACAGTTGTTGAAGAAAGTTTTGTTTTCTGCCTCTTAGTGGACGACAAAATTTATTTTATAGAGGTCAACAAATGATTCAAACAATAAAATGTGGCGCATTTAATTTTTTTTTTTGAAAGGTCTAGACAACTTTACTGGAGAACACAAAATCTTTTGTATTTAGTGAAATGCAGTTTAGTTGATTCTTTTTTTCAATTATGTAATGTTTCAGATATATTATTAATATTGCAAAAGCAGGAAACTACAGATAAAGGTAAGTATACCATTTTAGTATATTCTAAATGCATAGGAAATATTATGATACAATTGTATACACATTTATTAAATGCTACATATTTCGATTCACAAAATACGTGCATTATCAATGTTTGAAAAACAAGTCGAGCATTTTTCGAGTATAAGTCTATTACAGCAAATCAATTATAGCAATTGTGTAGGTATTTGTTTCCTTCGTAAAAAGTTTATTGCACAAATATTTATGGGGAATGACGGATAATATTCCAGCGGGAGTAGACCATTTTAATTTTTCTCCATCATCATTGACACTTTGTTGTTCAAAAAAATATTATTGCCATTATCTGTATATATACATGAATTAAAAAGTATAGAGAGTAAAGAACACGGCCACGCCTCAGAAAATCTGTGTTTCAATGGCAAAGATAAAAAAATAATTGTGACCTTGGTTCCTTTCATTAACGTTTTTATATATATCTTGATTTAGCTGATTTAATAACACAAAGGTCCTTATGAAAGACTTAATGATCATGTAAGAACTTAGGACATGAAGAAACGTGGAGCATTGCCAGTTTAATGGGATTATTTGCATTCTTGTATTCAAGTAAATTATATGCAATTTCAACAAATGATAACCATGACACCTTCTCCAAGACTATAACATTGTAGCACACGACGACACCCTATTGATGTTTTAGTAGCATCTCTGCGGATCATAACAAATCATGCTAACAAAGTGATGCTATTGTTTTTCAATATATTGTATCAGTATCTGCTGAATCGCTGAGCAAGAAATACATGCACTTTGTCTCCTCCAAAGAATATTCGCTTTCTTTATTCATTCCGACTCCTTCAGCAGTACAAAATCAACAATAATGACAATAAAGCAAACTTTGCAGGCAAATAAACTACTTTTCGATTTCCATTATAATTTAATCTGATTAATTTATTATCATTTATTTCATAATAATTATTATGTTCAAAGATCTTTTCCTTTTACATTGGCATATAATTCCATTATTCTTCATTGGAGCTCTGTAAGTGGACACAATGTGAACAATTGATTCGATTCTGATATTGGCATGCCAATTTGAAGAGTTTCTTTGAAGGACCAATACTTTTTTTCCATTATACATCTCGCGATTAATATTTTTAATCGATAAATACATTCCAATAATGTTTGCAAAATAGGAAATTGTATGATAAAAAGGTAATATGACATTCTTATTTTTCAATCAAAAATAGAGGCATATATACACTCTGAGAGTGCAAACCTCCGCCGTCACGGGGTCCTTATGAGCCTTTCGAGGCGGATTTTTACGACTGGGGCGGCGTAGAGGGACGGGGAGGGTTCCCCTCGACGGAAATTCCGAGAGGAAGACGCTCCCGGCACCTGATTTCACAGCACAGCGACATCTATTGGCAGAGTAGGCTAAATTGAAATATTTATTAGTATTTAGCTCATTTGCATCTTAATTCTGCACTCAGAGATGCCAAAATTTTATCACTTGTTACTTTTGGTATTTCCAACAACTCCACAAAGTTTCATCCGAATTCGTTCCGTACTTTTTGAGTTATCATGCTGACAAACCAACAATCAACGCCAGTGAAAACATACCTCCTTTGGCGAGGTAATTATTGTTGCTTTAAAATCTTGATGACATAAGCAAATGTGATTTATTAAATAAATATGTTGAGCTTTTTAATTTAGACTGGTGAAGTTGCTTTGGTACAAAAGGGTTAATTCAAGATGATTCACATTCAGTTTAGGAAGTTCTTTGTTAGTAAAGTATTTTTTTACAAATTGGCATAATGGTCTCTTGAACCTCACTATAAAACAATCAAGCAACTATTTTTCAATGCAATGAAAAATTGCCGAGTTTATATATATATATATTGGTTTTTTTTTTTTCTGGTCCACATACAACGTGTATATTATAAAGAAGTAAATTGATTGCTTTGCTCTACGGATCTCGCAATAAAAGACTAATTTTTGAATAGTTATTTGGAGCATTTTTTGTTTTTTTGTTCATATTTATTATTAAAATTGCTTTGTCTCCTTAAAGGAAAAATTAAAATAATAAACTTTAATGTTGAAAAAGTACGTTTAAGTAAATGTACATATATTTTACTTCTCTGATTGATTTTATTGATAAGAACACGCCGTTTTAATGTATTGTGTGTGAATATTATATGCTATAATATTATATGAATAAAGTTTTACCTCGGTACCCAATTTTTTTTTTATGTTTAAAAATTATATATATATATATATAACAAACCCAGTCGTCTTTCAAGGTACCCCTGGCCGACCTAGCTGGCGTGGCAGGGGACTACATCTTGGGTCCAGGTATACCCACCAAAATTATCATAGATGTCTCAGGCATGTTGTGTTTTCTTTCAAAGGCCAGAATGCTGGTGCTCGGGTTTGCCTCAATCGAGGACACCACCACCCCATCCTCTCTTCTGTCCGCAATAAGTTATATATATATATATTCTTTGAAAAATCAATAATTAGATTATAAGAAAGTAAAGCGCACTAAGCCACAAGTTTAACTAATTGAATGTTCATACATTGAATCATACTTTATTGCTATCAGAGAAAAATGAAATATTTTTGAAACAATGTTCATTGTTACAATAACACACTAATTTAATACTTAGTGTGGGGTTGTAAATTATCCAGGGCCCCTTCAATGATGACATAAAGCCTCATTATGTTTGCTTATGAACTCGTAAATAATTTAAAATGAATGCATATACTATAAATCAAGTGACAAAGCCGAGAACTCCCATTTGTTTCTTATATTCTTTAGATATTGATTTGCTCTCTGTTCGGGTTTATTAAATCATATAATTATAAACACATTTTTCATTTAAAAAATGGTATTATCTTGAGAATTTGAAGCTGAAGTGAGAAATATTAAAGTAACTTAACAACGTATTTACCACTTTTCAAAACTTAGATTTTAAATAATCAACTATTGTCTTTTGTATACATTGGCTGCACTTGTGCAAATTGTTATATATCAACATTATCTTTTATAATGTATTTTATATTGTTGTTAGCAGCGGCAGCTAAAATGAATTAACTTGCTTCGTTTTGCATCATTTAAAATGTTATTTAATAGTTTGGATTTTTATTTTTGCCAAAGGGTACTTTACGTATAGTATAAGTCTATTTGTAAAAAGGTTTTAATCATCGAATAAATACTCTTTGGAGAGAGAGGGTAAAATGATTTTTATTAATCGAGATATAAGTTAACAATGGATTCCCTCACGAAGTGGTATATCTTAAAGCATTATTTTAAAAAATAAGTTGACATAAAATTTATATTTGTTTTATATGTTGAGTTGTAAAATAAGGAACTTATTACACAAGCACATAAATGAATATTTTTAAGATAATAAAGTAATGTTGTAAAAGTAGTTGGATTATCATGTAAGAAACACAAAGTTTTTCACTGAATTTGTTTTTTTTTTGCTTTGCCATTTTGAGTTCAAAGATTTATTCATATCCAATCTGTTTTTAGAGCAGAAATAATATTTAAATTAGCCAATAAATAAAAAAGCCTAATAATTTGAAAAACGAAGAAATTATTAAATCATTTCATCTTATCAAATGAATGGCAAGAGTACAAAAATATTATGTCTTAATGCTGACTGAGTTAAGCAATCAATCAAACTACATAATTTAATTGTGAGAATAAGAATGTTATTTCTTGATTAGTATAAAAACGTTATACTCTTTTTATTTACTGATCCGATTAATTTGTATGCTATACATATTTTTTTAATAAATTATGGGCAACAGAATAAGAAGCGGATAATGGAAGTGATAAATTAATCGGGCTTAAAGTAAAGAATGAAATATCTTTTAATTTGTATGTATATATTATCTAGCTTTTTTGTTGCAAGTTTCACAACATTTACACTGGCTCGAAACTAATTTACTCTTATCCCCTAAAAATACGAGACAATTAAAGACAAAAAAAACACATCATTAATTACATACAATTCATTTTAATTTTTAGATGAAAATCTATACTCACGGGATATTAAAATTGTAATAAGGGACGTTGAATAATATACATCATACGAGAAAAAGTATACTAAAGAATATACATAATCTTTTTTCAAATTAATTGTCCATTTCTCATAAGACTCGTAGTACGATTCTAAACTCAATGCCGTATCAGTGGAGCAAGATATCTAATCTCGGAACTTTGTATCTTGCAGCCTTTCATAAAAATAACCTGTATACGGTATGTTTTACGTTATTATATAAAGCCTGTTATTATTGTTATGAACAAAAATAAGGAAATGAAAAATATTATTTTGTTTTAAAAGTGAAATCTTACTTAAATAACATTGATTGTGTGAAATCATTTTGATATTTCAAAATCAATATTGGTTGTTTAATTACGTTTGTTTCAAAACGGGACAATTTTCCTTTTTTTAATTGTATTATTATATTTGTGTGTGTATATCTCGTATATATTTAAGAATAAAATAATACTTGTTGAAGAGAAGAGAAAAAAATAATTTGGTGGATTTTTATTTTAGATGAGCATTATAACAAACAAATATCTAAAGAGTATTCGGTGATCTTTGTGAGTGGACAAAACACTCGTGTATCAATAACTAAGGTATGATTTTTTTAAATTATTTCATAAGTGTGGGAAATATTCTTGGGAATATCTATT
>CP045895.1:1186731-1200127 GCA_013387185.1 Caligus rogercresseyi | reverse complement strand
TTAATATTTGGCGTATTTAAATATCTTGGGTTTAAGGATAAATATTTGCCTGAAAACGATATTAATACCATATTTGGATTCATTGGATGGTATTTCATATTTAATTTGCTCAATCAAGTGATGTTCATCCCAAATTTGTCGATCTGCTGATATTTCAAGTTTCGTTGATATATCAATTCCATTAAATATAGCAATTTAGAAATACTTATTTTTATACCCAAAACATTGTTTTTGGCCAATAAAAGATATAGTATTTTTTTTAATATCATCTTATTAGACTTATAAATTCAGGTAATATATATTTTAACAGTGTATAAGCTTCCATTTATTTTGTTTAAGTTAATCTTCAGGGATAAATACAATATATGAGGCATATTAACTTTACAGTTCATCTACCTTATCAGAATATGGTTTTACAGTTTTTAGGGTTTTGGAAAGTGGAAAATCAATTAACCCATATTTGCGTCATTTCGTTCGATTAAACGGATCTGAAAAGTAGTTTTGACTATTTCTTATCTATTGATCAAGTGTGTTGTCTGAATAAAATAATTAAAGTTGCATGATCCATAGAAGATGTTTGTCAATTTTACTTTGACACCTCGATGTTTCTTGATCATTTTTTTACACAAATGAAGTTGAAAGAAGGGCATTGCAGTCTTGACTTTAGTTTCTGATGACCCCATGAAATTTGTTGACTGCGTAACTCATTGGAAGTCTCAAAAGATTTGTCACTTTTTTTAAATCCTTCTGATAAATAAAAGATAATTATATGTTTCATGATGCCTCTCTTTTGATCAAACTCTTAAGAAATCACCTTTTAGACAGAGGCCATTATCTGCTTGAGGGATCTACTATTATAAAAAAGATTTTTAGGACTTCATAATAATAAATACCCAAGAATTAAATAGTTCATAAAATTAAGGAAATTCATTAATAATGCCAGAGCAATCAAATGCAAACAGTTTGTCTAGCGACTTAACTGTTGAACTACACGACAGGTTCTGCTATTAACTATATTTTTCTGAAAATAAAAAGACCTCAATCCGATTTTATCGCTACACTTAACTAAGGGATTAGATGTACTACACTAATAAATATGAATGTCTCCAAGGCAGTTTTTGAAAGAGGTTTTTGAGTATTTATTTAAATTTATTTTTAAATTTAATTAGAAAGATATTGCTTTATTTCAAATGATCATTCTTAGTTTTTATTGAAATTCATCAAAATTTCTTTTAATTATACTCTACTCATTTTTTCTTACTTTTGTTAATAAAGTTCAAGAGTAATATTGAATACTCTGTCCAATTATTATATAAGAGCATTAAAATAGATTTCCAATTGAAAAATCAATTATTGATTATGTTTACTTAAATCTATTATTCACTTTTATTTCTAAAGTTTCCTGAGAGTTAATTTCTTTTGTCCATAAAAGAAGAGATGTCTTTATTATAATTGAAATATATTTATTTATCGTACATTCCACGACTTGCGAAGTAAAGAAAGAAGGTGATGTAAGCAATATCCAATGATGTCAATTCGCTTCTTTACATTACTTACTTTATTATTTACATATACATCACTGGAGAGTTTGTTACATTTATTCCTTCTTTTCTACCTTACCTTGTTATATTATCTTATTATAAGCGATAATTCTTACAAGAACCAAAAAATCTTCGATTCTTTCAGATTAAATAAATGACAATTGAAATATTCCTTTTAAAATATTAGTGATTTTTGTTTGTAAATCATCTCGATATTAATTATAAGGAAATTTAAAAAATATCTCCAGCTAGCACGGCAGATGAAGTCGGACAATGACGACTGAGAGCACGCCGAGGATTTATAAAAGTTTATTAAGTAAAAAATTATAAATGTAACATACCTTGTATCTATATACCCTTGCGGTTATATCTAAGTTTGAAAAAAATATTTTTTTGAACGAGCAATAGCAAAAAGTTAGGCTTATTTACGAAATTTTTTAATGCAAATTGGTGTGATGTAAGAAGTAGTGAGTCGCTGCTCAAAAAACATTTTTTCTCTCTATATATATATAATATATACATGTATATAAATATATATAACATTATATATAAATATATATATATATATACTAGGTCTGTGTAGTATAGTTATTATATATATCTTTATATTTTACCTATACCTTTATATATTATATACATATATACTAGATATATATATAGGTCATTTTTCCAACACACTTTTCCTTATAACCAAATTGTTTTGGAGTGTATGATCCTAAAAGAGCTGAGCATTTTCTTCCCTACAAACACTCATTCATTTTTTACTGGTAAAGCGAAAAAAGACATTCATCGATTAATATATTTGGTGTTTCCTTAAGTATTCGTCTGTGTTTGCATACAACACTAAAGAATTCACGATAATGCTAATTTTTTTTAACGAGAAATAGCAAAAGTTGGCTCAGTTACGAAACTTTTGAAGAAAATTGGTGATGTAAGAAGGAGTGAGTTGCGCTCAAAAAAATTGGTTAAGATTTTTTTATTTTCTTTATTGATATATATATTATATATATTTTTATTTATATTGCATATTCTTAAATAGTTTTGGTTTGAGTATTATTTTTTCAATATTACATTTCATAAGGGATAACACTATTTCGCGATTCAATTTTAATAATAATATCAAAGAGACGACTAGAGTCATCTTAATCGCTTGACATTGGTAAATGATGACTTTTAGACAATCATTGATATATATGCGAAGATATGTAAAAAATATGTCAGGAATCCATAAAATACTTCAATCATTTTGTCCTCAAAGACTAAGATGTAAATATTTGCAGCAAATAATCATCCTCTCGATGAAGTCAAAAAGGATAAACTTAACTATGTTTAGTAAGGAAGGTCGATATAAAATCAAGGAACCGAAATATGCAGAGCAATTAGCCGATAAGTATGATTTTTGAAAGCAAAAGAACGGTTCTTGCCTATCTTGTTTCTTAATAAAATATTTTTAAGTACATCATATCAAAAGCGCACTCGCATTTCAGATATCCCTTATATCTCAAACACATATCGCGGAATTAATTTACCGGTTGAGATATCTTTGTTTCTGTCCTCTTAATGATATTTTACGCACTTGACGTATGGATGCCAAGAACCCTTGTACAGCATTTTTTTATCTCTCACAAAAGAACGCAAAGGATCAGCTTAGAGTCTTATGTAATAAGACTGCCGTCGAGTATAAGGAATATTGCAAACTATTAACAAAGCTGATATACTAACATTAATAGGGAGGATTATTATATTACTCTCTATAATAGGACAAAATTAATTGTTATGCAGGTAATGTTAGTGATTCAAGAAACGAGATACTATATATTTCACAAAGTATTTAGGATGATAAGATTTTTAGATTAACCCATAGTGCCGAAAGTTAAAAATGATCCCACAACTTTGAAACTTTCACACAAGTCCGATATGATGCAAAGACTTCAAATGTCAAAAATTATTTAATTACTATAATTACTTATTGAGAAAATTAGCACATAGAAAATCTACGCTTCGGCACTAGAGACCCAAAATTCAATAAAAAAGAAAGAAGAATATCTATATTATTTATTTCACATACATATTAAAAAATGAATGAATACATGAGTTTTTTCTTATTTCTATAAACATAGAACAATGAAATACAAGTAAAATATTATGTTTTAAGATGTTTGATGAATATTTTCAAAACATTTAGAATGTGTAGAATAAACATCGTACTTCATATAAAAATGCTTACAAACTTTTGCAAGATTGGAGCTTTCTTTGCAATGATTTTTACCATCAAAACGATAAGATTTTGATGACTTTGAAGCTTTCTCTCGTCTTTGAAATGGTGCTTGTCCAAAGATTTGCAAAATTAGAGGGTCAACAGTTCAATAAATTCATATTGTGACATTTTGATCAATTTTTTTCATAAATTGATGAGCGTATATATGTACTGTAGTGCTAATCATATAAGAAAATTTAGGCCAACACCATTTTTTGCCTTATTCTTAGTGTGTATGTGCTTATAGCCCGGTCCATCACGTCTACATATTCCATGTGAAGATTATAATTTTGAAAACATAAAAGCTGAACATGCACAAAAAGATGTGAGAGAAAAATCCACCAAAGAATACTTTCAATTCATCCACAGTTAGATCCAAAGGGCAATTTTTTAGTGGTATATTCATATGTTTCATCAATTAATTTTTCGTCGTCTGATTTATCACTGTCTCCATCAGAAAGACAGTTAACTTATGGTGGCCCCATATACACATACCACTTTCATCGATATCTTCGAGAATACGCAATATTTCTTCGTCGTGATTCTAGAAAAATGATTGATTTTCAAAACTTTGGTAAAAATTAATAAAATTGTTGAATTTGTAAACTCAAATGAGAGATATATGGAATAGAATCCTATTAATGTTCATTGGAGTTATAACGAATTTCTTGTATCCTGATTTTGATGATTCTCATTCTTTTAATTAGTTTTAATAATGATTGTTGGCAAAAAAAAAAAATGCAGGACTATTTGAAATGGTTTTATTCCCCCTCATCTCTTTTTTATCGCACATCAATAACATGTACAGTTGGTCGACTCCTAACGGATTAAGTTCTTGTGAGGTCACTGTATTTAGATGAATAATACTTAATATACATTTGGTTTTATTAGTCTTATAAGACCAAAGGGCTTATCGTAGAAGAATTAAAAAAATATTGTATTTAAAATAAAAAGTGCTTTAATTTCCTACCCTTAAAATATTTTTACATCATTTAAAGTTCATGAATCTTAATATATATTTAATGTTCGTATTTCACATCTATTTTTTAAAGTATCTGTGATATATGTAGATTAAAGAAAATATTATTTACAACATTCATAATTGGGAAATATTGAGTTTTAAACCCACCACCGATAGGTCCTCAGATAAGGCCAATCACAATTATGACATATGAGGTTAATGTATCACAACCAACGTTAAGTATCAAGTATTTGCATCTTATCCTAGGCAGAGATCTAAAAATTCGCTAGAATATTATGTTTACAGATACTCATCCAGTACTATTTGACTATTACGACTTCATACAATTATTTTCTATTAATATTTCTATATCAACGATTAATTATGAAAAAGTAAAATTGAATTGCTATAGCAATTTCGCAGGATAATGTTAGTTTTACCAGTGCAGTCCCAATAAAATCAATTACTTCAACAAATATATGATGAATAAGAAAAAAAATGAATACAATCTGAAATCTACTGAAAATGAATTCATGGCGGTGAGAAATATTCATTCATATTCTTGTGTCCAAAAAATAGTACACCGTAGACATGAAGTCTGAGTTTGGAGCTCCATTATCCATGAAAACATTCATTTAGGTCTCTAATATGGAAAATATCCTGTTGCTGCGTATATCTTTATTTTTCTCAAATTTGAAAGGGTATTTTCTTAAATTTACGCCCTCTGCTGTAATAAATCTTTGTATTATATAGTTTATAACTATTTTGTGTAATGATAAAAATTCAAATTTATGGATACAGGTCGCCATAAATGACGCCGCTAGGAGCATCGTTGGATGCAAAAGACGGGATCACATTCAACGAGGTGGCCGCCAAGGCAGTGGCCCTGGAGACTTGGAAATGCTTTTACTCCCACGACGGTGGCGGCGGTGCCAGGAACCCGGTTGGTGACTTCGTCTTCCCCATCCCAAGGAGGCCCATGAGGTCCACCACTCTAGTAGCGTATCCAATCGGAAGAGAGACGCTACCTTTGCATGTCATGCAATATCGGTGTGGAACATGTATAAGGCTTTGAGGTCGGCCACGACCTTTCACGCTGCCAGGACCGCAGCTAGGGCCATTGGACGCAGCGTGCCCACATAATCCATGCTATGTTTTATTTTATTTGTTCTTAGTTTTTTCTTTAAAACATATTTTTACTGTGTTGTTTTTATATTTATTTTAGACTAGTTACAAATGTAACTAATATGCCCTATGGCAAAATATACTTGATTACACACACACACTATAATCTATTTTGTTAATTATTTTAGAGTTTCAGCGACAAAAAATGAAATGTTTATTTGATACTACTACCTAAGTAACCTGTAAATAAAATTGAAAACGAGTTAATTAAGGCAAGTATTACTTTTTAGGCTCAAATTTCGAATTAAATATTCAATAATAAAATACTTATAATTGCAAATAATCAAAAGGCAGATACATTATTCCAAATCAAACTATTTTTTTAAATATACACATCACAAATAAGACATATAGATCGATACAGAAAAACAAAACGAAATATATATTTAAATATAAAGAAACGTTACAATTATTTTTTTAAATATATTTCAACACATTTTTTCAAATACCTCTAATTACAATGCCTTTTGATATGTTTTAGAAGAAAGGTATCATAAAAATGAGGGCGGGTCTTAATAGATTGATAGAAAAACAGGGTAAATTCATAAAGATAACAATAATAAAATCAAAAGCCTGCAAAGCTGTGTCAACTCCTAAAACTAATGATCAATGTGACGTCGTGTTTTGTATATACAAATTTAAAGAAAACCGCCTCGTTTGTTGACTATGTTGTTTCAGATCTAAGAGTATCTTTGCTTTGAACCACGTTACAATTAATCATTTTTTTATTATATTTTTATATTTCAGAAAGGACAAAAATATAATTTAATTAAAAAACAAAAAAAAACAATAAAACATACAATTACAACATAAAAAATACTAGTAAAAATAATTTAAAACATTGTAAAACTTTGATATATAACTTAACAATAGGTAAAATCGTTGCTACGTCAGAGTCCTCCGACGATCTTTTCGCGTATATAATTTGTTGTACTTTTGTGATGATGGCATTGACTTTTGATTCCTTTCTCTGCGGTAGAAGACTAAAAAATCTTCCCTTCCGATCTTCGCTCCGAATTTCTGTGTTTCTTAGATAGAGTTAAAGATTTTTTGAAGTGAAGAGCAGCTCCAAAAGATGTGATCCGTTGTTTCAGTGCATTCGTTGCAAAAGCGACACATACTCCTCTGCCCTCGGAAGAACTTGTCTCTCACCTCAAGAGTTCCCGAGAGGAGACGGTATTTCAACCATTTTTCTGACGCGGAAAGATACGTGTTTTTAACCGCTTTGATGCTAACTTGTACGTCTCTTTGGATACTTCTTCTAATGAAGTAACTTTTAAATGGGCTCATTGCATCTGTTTTAAAGCTTTTTCTTATGTCAGCCGTAGAAGCGGCTGATACTTTCATTTTGAATAGTATAAGTATTAAGGGTCTTTGGATAATTTTATTTTTGCCGAGGATTGTTTTAAATCTGTTATCCGCCTTCTTGTTGATAAGTGAGGATGGCCAACCCAAATTAGCTGCTATGTCACCATATACTGTGTGTATATCAGGGAGACAAATACACTGGGTTACAGGAAGTTCCCATCCAAGGAAAGTTCATACTTTACCTCGCATATTTAATTAATCCTAGGTGAGTATAGGGAAAGACTTTTCAGGACCTTTTTTAAAGCTTGCGCAAGGATACTCGTTGGGAAAAAATTCCTCTTCTAATCAATTTTATTATCTTTATAATGTACAACTAAACAGAAAAGTATATATAATTATATATCGGGGTTAGTCGTGTAAAGTCAAATACATGAATTAATATTATGGTTGAATTTTTTGTTATTGGGAAGAACACGTCATAAAAAAATATGTAAATATCAAATAAATACTATTTTTTTATCAATACCACATGGAACTAAACGGTTTGTGAAAATCCAATCACAAGATAGAAAAATTAGTTGTATTTATATGTAAAAAGCTAAATATTTTAAAATATGTTCAAACATATTCTTATTCGTTTTTGTTATTGGAAGGAAAAGGTTTGGGCATTAGTTTATGATCCGTCAATTGGATGTCCACATTGCTTTTCCTTCTGCTTAGAAAGATGATGTTGCATATTTAAAAAATATGTTTGATAAAATATCTTCGAGTTTCTATTTGTGAGTATAAAAAGAATGTTTTTTTAAAGTTAATAATTTGTTTCAGAAGATTATCAAATAATGACAACAATAATGTAAATATATTATTACTCTTTTTATATTCTTAACTGAATTTAAATAGTTACCTCCGCCGAAGGAGGTATTGTTACCTCCGCCGAAGGAGGTATTGTTTTCAGTGGCGTTTGTTGGTTTATTTTTTTGTCAGCAGGATAACTCAAAAAGTACTTAACGGATTCAAATGAAACTTTGTGGAGTTGTTGGAAATGCCAAAAGGAACAAGTGATTAAATTTTGGCATCTCTAAGTGCTTTTTAATATGCAAAATGAGCAAAATACTACTAATAATAATAATGAAATGGGGTCTCTATTCAGGGAATAGGAAAGAACAAACGCTAAAAAAATATTCATTGACGTATTATTGTTCATATATCAGCTCAGGACTATGTTAACCCAGTGACGTAGCTTAAACTTCTTCCGTCTTCCCATCTCTGAGTGCTTTTTTAATATGCAAAATGAGCAAAATACTAAATGAAATGGGGTCTTTATTCAGGGAGTAGGAAAGAACAAACGCTAAAAAAATATTCATTGACGTATTATTGTTCATATATCAGCTCAGGACTATGTTAACCTAGTGACGTAGCTTAAACTTCTTCCGTCTTCCCATCTCTGAGTGCTTTTTTAATATGCAAAATGAGCTAACAGAGAGGAAACAATGATTAGAGATAGAAAATCGGGCGTGTGAAAGGGAGAATGTTTGAATAGGAATGTTGTGGGGATCGGCGGAGGTACACACTCTCTGAGTGTATATATTTCTTTTATATTTTCTTTGCTCTCTCCTCACTCATTATTCACCAAACACACTTACTTATGTAGACATATATGATTGGATTGTAATTCTGTTAAGTGATTCATTAGGTGGGGATCGGCGGAGGTTTGCACTCTCTGAGTGTATATATGCCTCTAGTTTTCACTGGCGTTTGTTGGTTTGTTAGTTTGTCAGCAGGATAACTCAAAAAGTACTGAACAGATTCGAATGAAACTTTGTGGAGTTGTTGGAAATGCCAAAAGAAACAAGTGATTAAATTTTGGCATCTCTAAGTGCTTTTTAATATGCAAAATGAGCAAAATACTACTAATAATAATAATGAAATGGGGTCTCTCTTCAGGGAGTAGGAAAGAACAAACGCTAAAAAAATATTCAATGACGTATTATGTTCATATATCAGCTCAGGACTATGTTAACCCAGTGACGTAGCTTAAACTTCTTCCTCTTCCCGTCTCTGAGTGCTTTTTTAATATGCAAAATGAGCTAACAGAGAAGAAAACAATGATTAGAGATAGAAAATCGGGGCGTGTGAAAGGGAGAATGTTTGAATGGGAATGTTGTGGGGATTAAAGCGTTAAAGTACTTTAACGCTTTAGTGGGGATCGGCGGAGGTACACACTCTCTGAGTGTATATATGCCTCTAGTTCATATTTATTTTTAAATTAGTAAATATATATATATATATAATTAGCCTGTACTATTGGTCAATCGATCTGATTTTTTCTCTCATCATCACAATTATAGTGACGTTTTTATAGAAAATATTGTATTATTATTTTCAAATATCATACAATTGCAGAAAGAAAATCGTTATGTATATATTGCAATATTACGTATATTCCCATGCTTTAAGTTTTTAATATTTTTTATACCTTTAAATAGATTTATAGTTGTTTTAAGATGAGTAAAATAACCACGTAAATGTTAATACGTTTTCCTCACCGCCAAGGAGTAAGCATGGAGTAAGCCCTGTATGATTTTTTTGATGCCCCCCCCCCAAAAAAAAAAAAAAAAGATTTAATTGAAAGTCATATGTAATTATTTTTGACTTTTTATCGGCAAACACTTTTTATTCGGTAATCAGTGAAAAATGTATATAGTGATCAAATAAAATAATATAAATTTTTATACAAAATACAAAAAAGAGTAAAACTATTCAGAGCAGTTGCAAAGATAGATAAATGAACATTTTGTTCCTATTTACGGTTCTGAAGAATAACCTCATATAATAGGACGCATCCTTTATTACCTTTTTTTTTCAATATATATTTCAATACAATTTTTCAAATACATCTAATTACAATGACTTGTGATATGTTAAAAAAAGGTATAATACAAATGAGGTTGGGTATTAAAAGATTGATAGGGAAACAGGTAAATTCATTATTAAAAGATAACAATATTTATTTATTACCTGGGTTAAAAAAACTCGTAATGTGTTTTAAAATCCTTTTAATAGTTTTCATGTTGTTTTCAAAATCTATCAAAAAGTTTTTTGTCTTTATTTTGGTATACAATATCTATTGTGGTGTCCGATTGAACTGAGGGTTCAAACTTCCATAAAATTATCTGAATTCAAGCTAAAAAGGGCAAAAAGTTTTCCAAGTCTTGATTAGTTAAAAGAGTACCTATGTAGAATCAATTGTAAAATTGCAAAGAGGTAAATATTTTATCCAGTCCATGTTATAAAACACACCAATTTTCTGCACGACGCTCATATAATACTTTGGTATAATTTTAATAAGAAGACAAAGCCACCTCCTACACAGGTTTTGGGACGTCAATGAGGGGATATATATCCAGCCAACACTTTTCTTCTTTAAGTGCTAATTCAGTAAGAAATAGGATAGATTTAACCTTATACAAAACGAATATACAGGTCGACTCTTTTTGTAGAGATAAGTTTCGCCATAGTATAATTTGCCCATATAAATGTTGAAACTCCGTTTCTCATCCATTCAATGCCAAGAATATTGACAAACTCAACGACCCTGCAGCTCTGGACCAAAAATGAACTTCACGAATTCCAAAATCCCAATGAAAGTATAGCAGTTTCCTCTTATTTATTGCAAGGCTGGTTTGATCTCAAATTCATTTAAAAAATGATAAATTTTATTTATCCTCTTAATAAGTAAAGCTTCAAGTTTGCTCAATCATCAATGAAATATTTGTTTTGGTCTTCTTTCTAGTTTTCTTTATATATTTATTGAAAGCAGCGTGTCTTGACCCAGATTTTTATTATGACTTGTATATAATATAACATAAACTCAATCGCTCAGACAAGGACAAGAAAAGTTTTCACTTATATTATCACAGTCTCCCCTGTTGAGCTGGCTTGTCCCTTCCCAGATGTTGTTGCCTAATAGATACAAGACTGGACGACATCTCTTACGCAGAGAAGATTGCCCCAATTCTCATGAAATCTTCATCGCAAAAGCGGTAAAATTGACGTCCCCCTTCCAGAGTTCTGGTTAAAAAATTCCAATAAACCGACCTTATTTGCGTCCGATCCCGAAGGACACTACATTATTGTAGAGCTTTTTTTTTGGGAAAAAACAACTAATTTATAAGCGTTGTATGGAGTTAATTTCGATCAAATCATTGGTTCTCCAATATTATAAAAAACATCCTCCCTCTCAAAATAACGAAATCATCATTGCAGGGGACCTAACTAACCAGAGATCCAACCAGGGATTGCATCAGCGGTACGTACAAAGGATCCAATAATATAGCGAATGCGAGGGATCTGGAGAGCGTTTGGGTTCGATGAATCTAAGTGACTTGGGATTAACAGCCGATGGAAAGCCACCCAGTTATGACCTTTCATAGGAGAAATAAGGCCAAGAAAAATCTAGCAGGAAGGATGGGCTATGTACTCTCCTCCCCAAGGTATTTCAAAGTCTGTTAACCAGGAAACGACCGGGAACACCTTTTTCGCAGAGACCAGGGCCGGAACAAAACCGGACCGGGACTTTTGTTCCATCGGCATTCTGAGTGGCCGAAGTTTTTAAAGAAAAGAATTTTACAAATAATGACGAGATTTTTTAGAAAAGAATTTCCAATACTAAGTGACGACCGTTTTTAAAGGATTTCCAAACTTATGTGACGACGTTTTAAATGGATTTCCAAAATAAGTGACGACTTTTTTTAGAAATGATTTTTTTTTAAGTGATGACTTTTTTAATTAAAAGGAATTTCTCAAAAGAAGGATTTTTTGGAAATTTTTTAAAAAAAAGATTTCCAAAAAGAAGGACGTTTTTTGGTAATTTTTTTAAAAAAGTGATGGACGTTTTTTTAGAAAAGAAATCCAAAAAGAGTGAAGACGTTTTTTTGAAAGAAAGAATCTCGAAACAAGTGACGACGTTTTCTTTTAGAAAAGAATTGCCCCAAAAAATGACAGTTTTTTTAGAAAAATAATCTCCAAAAAAGAGTGACGACGTTTTTTCGACCGTACCTGGTCGTTTCCTACTGTTAACCATTTACAACGTTCCCATTTTGGGAACATACTTTTCAAGCATTCTGCGTCGCGTCATACTGAATAAAGACAAAATTTATATTATTAATTAAATCTTAAAAAACTAAATATTTATTTTGTAAATAAAACAAAAAAACGATCTTAATACTTGTTTGAGCCTTTGAAAAAATCGAGTTTATTAAGTTATTGTCTAATCTTTATTAAATAAGAAAAATAGGGCTAAAAATGGTATATTATTATTTCTGTAATTATTTTGATTAGCAAATATATTAAAGATTTACATTGGACAAACTTTTTAAATAATATAAAATCTAGTAGACTAAAATCGACTTTTTAAATAATTTCCTAAAAGGGGAAACGTTGGTGCCTATTGGTACTAATTTTCATGTCCTATCTTTTTTGCGTATAATTGTTTCCTTTCATTTCGGTTTACGTACGTTAGTGATATAAACTAAAATACAAATGTGTGTTATAATTATTTTTATAATGGAGGACAGAGGTGAATATTTATTTCAATTAATAGAGTCAAATGATTTAGAGAATCTATCAAAATATCCCCCATGAATTCCTCAGTTGTGCTATAGAGGAGATCGAAGACCCCCAAAAGTAAGGAAATGGAGATTGGGGGTTAATTTCCAACGAATAGTTGGCGGGAATAATAGTGAAAGAAAAGTTAATAAATTTTACCCTTATACAACAGCTTAAAAAATGTTTCCAGTGTGGTGGGTTTAACGAAAGAAATAGTGTGGATAATCCATGGTCCCATATCGGGTACTAGGTGCAAAACATTATAGAGGAACAAGTTGGATGAGTGCTGTAGCTCCATGGATATCCATTGAACTCTATATTATAGTATCATCAAAGTTCAACGAGTTTTGTTATTTAATCTATTGGGAATGTTTATGTATATTTGTATATTATTTATTAGTTTGTTATATTAATATTTCTAGATTATTATTAATAAGACTGTATTGAATTTCGATATTATTAGTAGTAAAGTGACATGTCAAGTAGGATGACTTAATACAAGTTATATTAGAGGTTTTAACATAGTAACATACAGCT
>CP045895.1:1174229-1186631 GCA_013387185.1 Caligus rogercresseyi | reverse complement strand
AAAGTTCAAACGAGTTTTTTATAATGCATTTCCAAATATTCTTATTATTATGTACTTGATATCTAGGCCATTCTTGCAAAAGAAGAAGAAGAACCTTTTTTTACGCAGGCGTCTATGGATCAAATAAGGGGCTTTCCCCAAACAGGTAATAAATCGTGTATATATAAGGAGTGACAAAGCGGTGTCTTAATCCAGTAGGCATTCAAACACAGACAAAATGAAGACGTTTGTAGGACTGACTGTTATTTTTAGCCTTTGAGCTTGGTAGACATTCACTTCTTGCTAACCCTAGCAGGAGAGGATTGTAATCTATGTTGGTGTAATTATCTTTGTATTTCAAATTGGCTACAAAAATATGAATACATTCAGATCGGAAGAGAATTAAAAATTTAATATTCAATTTAATATGGTATGTAACTGAATACTTTATATATCATACCTTTAGTATTACATGAAAGTATCTCTGCAAATGGTTACTATCCCAAAGTGTTAAATCTGCTCCATATTTATATACATACCCTTCCATTTCAAACAGTCCTGGCCACCTCCCCTCCTGTTCGAACATTCGATCAACCCCCGTCAACGCAGCAACCAAAGAAGTAGCAAGCGAAGTGCTTGAGGATCTGAAACCCCTTTTCGGTGTCGGGAAAATCCTGTCATTAAACCTTGATGATGTCCACGAAGCTAAGTTTACGTAAGAAACCTCTATATCATAATAATTCCGGCTCTTATATCTAAAATATATATTCATTCAGCATGCAGAGGAAACTGTGTACTCTTTGCTCTGAAGCTCAGTTCCAAGGGACCAAGATGCAGTCAGAGACTAAGACCTGTACCGGAGTGAAGGTCTTTGTTCCGGCACCACATAATTGTGATGATCCGGAGGGACGGTGCTTCGTTCTCTTCAAATCTGAGGAGGTTCAATGTATTCAGATCTTGTTGGTAAGCGGAGAAAAAAATGATACAATTTTTAAGAAGATATTGGAGTTATGTTTTCTTTTATAGTTGAGCCACTTGGACCCACCGGAAAGACAATTCGGGACCCAAATAATAATGTTATTATTAAAGACATTGCCACGCAAAGCTATCAAGTTTATCTACCATAAATTTGATACCAGCGTTACCTGTCCACTTTATCTCAAAGAAGTCATTTCAGCCGTGGAAAACGTAAACTTCTTTATTTTATATCTATATCTCTTAATTCAACAATATCTTATTTCTATAGGAAAAAGAGGACGGAATCGATTTCGAATTGAGGGTTCAGGTTGAGACAAACTCCGTGGACTTCGACTGTGAATTTATTATCAACGAATGCACTCATTTGAAGGTCTTCCAGCCCGTGACGTGAGCCTTGTCCAGGTGGAAAGTCTTGTGTGATCCCAAGAGATCTTAAGGGTGGTTGAGTGTACTAACATTAGCCAAAGTAAGATTACTGCTTAAAAAGTTCTATAAAGGGAATTAATTATCATTCTGCTTTGTTTTTTCAGTTTTCTTTTCCGGAAAACAACAAGAAAGGAGTTACCAACATAAGCCTACTGAGGTCTTATTTTTCTAGGATTTTTGGATAATTAATTATTTTGTACCAAAAAGTATTTCAATAAAATTATTTTAAATTATATCTTTGAAGCTTATTGAAGTCTATAGATCGACATATTTGTACCTAAAGAATGTCGAAATCATAATAATAAATGGTGCATATTTGTTATTTGTTGTGTACATTTACACATGACCACAAAGTAAAATAAGGCCGTATTTTATAATGCCAAATGCTCATTGACTTGTATAAAAATCTATATCCTTTTATAATAATGAGCTACCGGATGATGACACGTTATCATTCTAGCATAGATCTCTATTAGACACACTCATCTTTATTGTTTGATCAGGCCAGGGTAAATTGACCCCATTAGCTAAATATGGAATCATACAAAGTTTCTATTGGACCTTGGGGTTCTACATGAAGCAATTATAGCTGTTGGGAGCTACAAATCAGCTTGTAATGAGTATCATAGAGACAATACAAAGGTTATCGGCACTATTTAAGAATACTTTAGTAAAAGGAGAGAGAAAAGAGGGAAGGAAAGAAGAGAGAAAAAAGAGCTCATCATTTAAAAATAATCATGTCCATGAAGAATAATAGAAATGACGAGTGATTAGGAATATCTAGGCAGTTCCTCTTGACTGCCTAAGATTTTATCCGACCGCATGTACCAACATGACATCGGCAATGTCTCAGTCCAAGTAGGGGTACCCGCAAAGACAAAAATTTAACGAGAAAGAAGGAAAGTATAGCTTACTATATCACTATGGACTTTTAAGCTGGAAAAAGTACGAATTCTTAAATAGTACCGGTTATTCCCTCACAACTCACCCGTAAATATTTTTATTATTATTATGTAACACTTTTTATGCCGTCCGATAGTTGAAGAGATGATCCATTTACCGACCGATAACATACGCAGGTGTTATAAAGGAATACATTTTTTGTGGCTCTGTCCAATTTTTTTGGTCCATTAGGGCTCTTTCAACATTTTGGGTTGCCGACCCTGCCATAGACCTAGAAGTTTGTTGTGTGTGCTTAAAAAAAAGATAATTTGACGCTGGTGACAGACAAAAAAATACCCTTACTGCAGTTGCAGTTATATTGGTGTTTTGTTTTGTTCCTGCATAAATTTAATGTTAATAATTGATATTGAGATTCAGTTATTTTCTAATGACAAAGACGATATTAACTTGAATTTAATGTAGAAACTGGTGGATCGTGCTTATATAATATTAAATGTGTGTTATATTGTAAAGATGGATAAAAAAAATATATCTTTGTAAAATAAGATGCATACATATAATGTGTTTTATAATATTAATTTGTATTATATAGCTTGATCTCGTATTTGTCTGGATTTACACATTAAATATGATTATAATTTAAAATGTTATGTATCCATTACGAACGAAAGAAAGTAGGGATCCGTTACTCTATATATCTAAGGTTTAAAATATTTTTTTGCAGATTCTTAATATCGAACTCGGCTCTTTTATCGAAAATAAGCGATTCTGGTCATCGCGACACTTTTTTCAAATTTATTTGTCTGAAATTGCTATTATATATATAATATGTATATAATTATATATATATTGTATATATATATATATATATATATATATATATATATATATATATACTATTATATATATCTATATATATATCTTATATATATATATATATATATATATATATATATATATATATATAAGTGCATGTATTGTTAAAAATGCCTTACACACATTCTGGTTCTATTATGATGCAAATATTTTTAAAGAGGAATATATTATCAGGCACGCATTTATCTCTAAAAAGAGAGTGCTCAAACTCATTAGCAATTCACTCAAAGCATTCTAAAAACTTCACTCTCTCACTGGTATTAGTCAACCGTGAACCTTTGACCAAACGTAAAATTACTTTTTTTTTCAACAAAGGTCTGAGTTCATCTTTCACGAGCAAGTATTTTTTTTAGAATAATGAAAAAACGCCTTACAAGCGTTCTATGCACAGATTACAGACAGCTAATGCCTACATGTTAAAAACATTTCCGTATTCAAGAAAAGCGTTATCCACGCACATTCCATTACTATTGAAGTCAGGTGAACTCAATTGCTCTACAATGCACACGCCTCATGTAGGTAAAATGTCATTATTTGGTGAAACGTGGACAAAATATATCTCAACCCAAGATAAGTTAAAAGTAAGGTAGAAACCAATTTAACCAATGAAAGTTTAAAAAAAATACACCCCACGCAACCTACCTCATGAGCCTGACGTCACATATTCCAAAGAGGGTCTATTTTATAAGTAAAATATTTGAATATAATCGATTTAGACTTTAACTAGATCATAGAAGAATAATTATCACAATTCTATAAGAAAATGGAAAAATATTAAATTTGTGAGTACTCATAATTTTGATGATTTGAAGTTGCTGAAATTATCCAAAATATTTCATGAAAAAGCAAACTCTTCAATTCTTATATGACAAAACACATAAAAACAACGAAATTGATTATAACAAAATACTGTTTATAATCATATATTACAAAATATATTATTACAATGACATATTAGAAAAAAAAGTATATAGTTTCTAAATTATACATAACAAAATACTGTTTATAATCATATATACATAAATATTATTACAAAGACATATTCGAAAGAAGTATATAATTTTAAATTATAACAAAATAAATACTGTTTATAATCATATATACATAAATATTATTAGAAAGACATATTTAGAAAAAAGTATTTGTGTGGTATTCGGGTCTGTGGGACCCATTTTCATTTTTGTCTCAAAGAAAAGTAGTACTAATTTTTATTATTTCAAACTCAGATTCATTGGCCTTGGCTCATTTTCTGTGAAAACATTTATCACAACACGTTTTCAGTGACCACATACCATACACCATGTTCGGGTCTGCTGGACCGGGGTCAATGAAAGTGGAAATTGTAGGTCTTGTGCACCATCCACCCAACCTACAGAACCATCATCTGCAAAGCTGAAGTAAGTGTGATGCTATTGCAGTTGATTGGCACTCATATCTTGTGTGTAGAGCAAGGATGCCGAAGCGAATCGGCGTGCCGAAGCGATGGAAGACCCTTCGATTCGGTTCGGCACCGAAAGTGGCGTTCGAACTTGGCAAAAAAATCGAAAATTCTTTCTCAGTCTCATAGCAATATTGGAAGTATTTACACCCCCAATCCATGAGCGACAATTGTATTATTATTATGTCATTATTTTAAGAACGCGTTAGTTATTATTTAGCTTTATGAAAGGTTCAAACAAATATATACAACTTCATACTCGTAACTTGTATGTTGTTGTCAGTCTGGCGCCAAAATATCCGTTCTGTTCTCCTTTGTATACGTTTAATATTGAATGTATTTTTTTTATCCATCCCAAAACGTTAAAAAAACGTACTTATGTTAATACGTAGAAGTACTATACACGTGGAGATGAAAGCTCGAAAAAAAGGTTTGTCGCCATCGAATGTCTGGGTTAAAGCATATTTTTTCACGCAACTAGAGTTATTTTCTTCCTCAGTTTACAAACAGTCCAAGTTAGCTTTACCATGGTGAAAGAGTGGGTGGCAATCGAGAAGCCTGCTCCATGTTGGAAGCATTTCCTAAAGAATAAAGACGATAACAAAGAGGTCAAATGTACGAAATGCAACTAAATCTTTAAAAACCCAACATGTGACACATCTCTCTACCACCTGAACAAAGTCCACTTTCTTCAAGTAGTTTCAGCCACCAAGAAGAAAACTTTGGACAAGGATTCAATCGCCCCATCAACTCAGCCGTCAATCATTGCGGCACTTACTCGAAAAGAAACTCAGTCAATTGGTGATGTATATTATTATAAATCATTGAATTATTATAAAAGTAAATATATTTGAAAAATGTTTTTCTTCCAATTTGATTTTGAACAATTTCTTTTGAACAATTTGTTTATGAACAATTTTTTTTAAATAAGATAAAAATTAACATTCTATAACAATTTAATTAACTGTCCGTCTGATTTTGGAATTAATGTTTAGTTTTCGCGCGAATGACAAGCATCGACCGAATTTCATTTAGAACCATCGCCACCAGCGTTGACATTAAGAAGGACTACGTGCCCGTGGCTTCAAGGTTGTGAAGGATCCTCGCTTCGTCAAATTTCACGTTTTAGCCTTGCCGACGAAATAAAAGATGAGATCAAGATAAAATTACAAAAGTTACGCAAAACTGAAAAGTTTTCCATCAGTCTTGACGAGTGGACGTCGATTAACAATAAAAGGTTAGAATTTGCCATGATATATTTCAGATCTACTTTGAGAAAAAAAACATTTGTATGATATACTTTCCTCGCTCTAGAGCAATTGATTCGGGGATTGTGGATTTTGCAATAAGCCAAACAGAATCATTGGTTTTTAATTTGGAGCGCTGTTTCTGTGTCAGTGTATATGTGGCCTCTTCTCCCCCCCCCCTTTCTCCCAGTCCCAGATTCGTTGATAATAGTTTTTTCTATGTGCCATATATCTTTAATTATAATTTACCCAGGTAGTTTTTCTTTCAAAATTGTTTCTATGTGCCATACATCTGTAATTGTAGTATAACATTTTAGTTTTGCTCTCAAAATTGTTTGCCTGAAAAACAAATTGTCAATAAAACTAAACCTTTGGATTTCCTTAGCATCTATTATTATAATTTGTAAAACTGATGTCTAACATCTCATCATTATGATTTAACAAACATCATATTGCTCGCTATTAGTTTTTTATTGTTAAAGGTATAATAAGAATATCATCTTTCGATTTTTTCGTTTTTTTCGATTGCCGAAAGAAGGCGTTTCAATTTCGGCAGAGGCCGAAAAAAAACTTCGATTTTGCTATACCCTACTTGTGTGTGAGGAGAGAGAGTTAGAAAAATTTCTGATATTTTCATTATTCTAGGTTACAGCCAGCAACAACAAAAAGAAGTGATGTTTTATTTATAAATGTGACCTAATGAAGGTAAAAGACTATTATTATCATTTTGTTGTTTATATTGCTTGTAATTGAGATAAGGAAAATATCATTAGAGTATTTTAACATAAAAATAGTTTTATTGTGATTAGCTGAGAGCCCCAAAACGCAGCGGGTCCACCAGACCCACGAAGAGTGGCTGAGTTACAAAAATATGAACACCACACAAGGGTTAATTAATCCACTGTTTCATTTTTCGCCTCTCTCCTAAACTTTTTCTATGACTAGCTTTTGACTCTTGAAGGCCATTTTTTCATATTTATTTGGAGAAATACACGAATTTAGCAAATTTATTAATAGCTTCCAATGGAACCGACGGCACCTTTGACATTGATTTTGAAACTCTTTTTACAAGGTTGTCGTTCCTATCAACCCTTCCATTTACTATAAAATTATTTGAAAAAAATTGTTCACATTCCTCATAGGCTCTAATTTTTTTTTTAAGGGAAGCCATATTTTGTAAGAAAGTTGCACTAATGATAATTGAGTAGGGATTTAATACTTATTATATATAGTAAAAGTGATTTGTATATGTTTTCTGGCAGACGTGACGTCACACGAAAAATATTTCGGAACCTAAGTTTATACATATGAAACTGTGGGGTATGTTTCAACCGGTAAATTGATTCCGGAGCATATTCATATGTGTGCATCTCTGATATGATGTACGCAAATATATATTTTTCATTGTTAAATGAGGTAGACAAGATACACAGAATGAGACGAATGATCGAACTTTTACTTTCAATCTAAATATATCTTCGGCTAACTGCTCTGCATATAATTCATATTAACTCTTAGCAACCTCCTTTACTTACTCCCTTATAGTGATTTATGAGGACCTCTACATAGGTATGTGACTTTTGAGGAAAGCATTTGTATCGCAAACAATAAACATATTATTCGTTATATATAACTCATTTATTTTTTAAATTTAGCAAAAAAAAAATGATTGCAAATTAAAACAATAGAGATGTTAGAAAAAATTACTATTTAACTAAAGCTCAATCAAACATAATTACCTCCGCCGAAGGAGGTATTGTTTTCACTGGCGTTGGTTTGTAGGTTTGTTGGTTGGTTGGTTTGTCAGCAGGATAACTCAAAAAGTACGGAACGGATTCGATGACACTTTGTGGAACTGTTGGAAATGCCAAAAGGAACAAGTGATTACATTTTTGCATCTCTGAGTGCAGAATTAAGATGCAAAATGAGCTAAATACTAATAAATATTTCAAGTTAGCCTACTCTGCCAATAGATGTCGCTGTGCTGTGAAATCACTGATGGGTACTTGTGTTCTTGAAGATGATGATCTTATATATGAACTGTTGTTTACTGAGCTGAGTTATATTATGAGCGCTCTTTTTTAAATTCAACATCTCTACATAGATATAGAAAATATATATCAATAATAAAAAAAGACAAAATTTTGGGCATTAATGAACACATTTGGTTAGTTTTATTCTACAAAACTAGTAAACTGAGCCCATTTTGAGTACTTTTTCGTTAATATATAAAGGATATTCGTATATAATAGACCCATAAGGGTACATATGAACAATAAGCTACGGTAAGAATCCTTCGTCGGAAGGAGGCCTCCTTCTCTGCATTAACATAACAAAGCTCCGCTTATTATTATATATTATCTTATTGTTATTTCTTCACGAAAACTTACCTTACCTTACCGTAGCTTATTGTTCATATGTACCCTTATAGGTCTATTATATACGAATATACTCCTTTATATATGAACGAAAAAGTACTCAAAATGGGTTTAGTTTACTAGTTTTATTAAATAAAACTAACCAAATGTGCTCATTAATGCTCAAAAAAGCTATTTGATTGTTAAGCTGGGCCCAAAAGTCAGTACTTTCCTTTAAAAATGCATTTTATACAAAAGTGTCGTTAAGGAAAATTTCCTATTATCAATAATTCCCAACAAAAAAAATGCTTTATCAGATTTCCTTATGCATAAGTGTTATATACAAATATTCCTAGAACCCTAGAAAACTAATCAATAAATAACATTTTCAATTGGTAACTCACTTTTATATTGACTTTAAATTTAAATATACATTTTTGAAAACAAAGGAACAATGATTAGACTCCGAAGAGATATAATAAATTTAAATATTCAAGGAAAGACTTCTTTTAAACACCTTGAAAAATCAACATCAAGAAAAAAAATTACAAGTTTAAAATTATCCTCAGGTGACATATCCGACGACCCGACCAAGATTTCAGAAGAAACCGCTCATTATTTTTCTAACCTTTACAGCTGTGGAATTGCTCAACGAGGAAAATTTGTGATTTTTGCTACCACTGGAGGCTTGTCAAAGATGTCAATAAGTGGAAACCCCTTCTTAATTTAGAAATGAAAAACACTTACAGCACTAAGGAGGTTGAGGTTGACAATTCATTTTTGAATATTGATTCTCCAATATCACAGGGAGAGATTTTACATTATATAAACGACTATAATAAGAAATACAAGTCTCCTGGACCGTCAGGCCTCCCTCATGAATTCTACAAGTCTTTTGCGGTCCCTCTTGCACCCATACTGGAGAGAGTTTTCGGAGATATCTTCAAGAGAGGTTTCATCCCGGACTTCATAGGTTCGGGAATTATAACATTGGTCCTTAAAAAGAATAAAAAGTGAGAAGATATTAGGGACTACAGGCCAATCTCCTTACTGAACTCGTCATATAAAATACTTACTGGGATATTAAATAAAAGACTCCACAAGGCTCTTACTCATATCATATATCCATCCCAAAAAGGATTCATGCCCGGACGTCATATGGAAGACTGCCCACGGTCCATACAAGACGCAATCGACAGTTGTATTGCTCAAGGAGACAACTACGCAGCGTTGTCAGTTGACTTCGAGAAGGCTTTTGACAGTTTGTCACATAAGTTTATCCTGGAGCAGCTTTACAAATACGGCTTTCCGGACGGCTTTGTAGATATGATCTCTGCCATATTACGAAACTCCTGCTCTAAATTGGATCTCCCTGGTAGACATGAGGAGATTTACATCCGTAAGGGAGCGAGACAAGGGGATTCCCTGTCACCATCCCTCTTCATACTTTCGGTGAATGGACTGTTAGAAAAGTTAGCCAAGGATAAATCTATAAAGGGAATGGATATTGGAGGAACCATTTTCAAAAGCATCATGTATGCAGATGATCTTACCCTTCTTTTATCCGGGTCGTCTACAACCTGAACATTTCCATTGGAAGAGCTCTGCAAGTCCTAAAAGAGTTTGAATTTTCTTCGGGTCTCTCAATTAATGTCAAAAAAACCCAAGTGCTGACGAACTGCGAAGAGATATTGAGGACGCATCACGAAGGCTTTGCATTCGTAAGGATGGCAATATTCTTGGGACTATGGTAGCCAGCTCCTCAGAGGACTCTGAAAAAAAAAATAATAAAAATGTTACGGAGATTCTACAAAAAGCTGTCTTATTTTATAAAAGAATTCCACTTTCTCGTTACGAAAGACTAATTGCCTGGAACATAAATATATTTCCAAAAATATTTCACTTGCTCAGATACCTCCCTTTCTCAGAGAACCTCTGTAAAGAGATTTACAAACTAAGGGCAAGCCTAGTTTGGGGTACTTCCAAGCCATATATTTCAAAAAACAGAATAAACTCTAGCATTTCTCATTGGGGCTTAGGGTCCCTAGACGTGGAGTCTTTGTGGAAAACTTTGAACTTCTCATGGCTACGGAGGTTACTGTGAACGAAGACATTTGGGCAAGGAGACTCAAAAATACCTTCTATCTAAATACTGGCTACGAGTTCCGGGAAAGAATCTTCATGGGCCCACTTGAGCTTCTTCAAGCTCTTAAGTCGTGTGGTTCTCACTGGAAGAGGATGGCCGAGTCCTGGAGGTCCTGTCTGAAAAAGGTTCTCCCTCTACTTCGCGGAGACGAGCCTTTAAACCATAATGGGTCGTTAGAAAGTTCCTCCGAGTTCTTCAATGAGGGGCATCTTACGTCTGTTGGGGAATTCTTTCAACGAAAATTTAGTATTAATAATTATATCTTAAGTCTTCGACTACAAAAACGCCGCACTCTTACCTCAGTGGAGAGGGCTCGATGTGGACCTCCTACGCCCTTCTATATCGCCCTTACGAAGCTTAACAATCAATCGATCCGGAGATCATTGTCTTGTTGCGGACACCCGTTTGACATCGTACAAAGGAGATTGAGGGATCTAAATGGAGAACCCAATGTTTTACCTTTAAGTCCTATTATCATAATGAAAAACCGATTTACAGACTCTCACCAAAAATGGTTTCGATACCGACTCTCCACATCTTCATTATTTATGAGTAAGTCACGAGCGGATCCAAGTAAACGAAGTTGCTATTGGTGCGGAGGGACCAAGGAGACTTCATTCCATTTCTTCTTTTTCTGTCCCCGGCTATTAAAATGGTGGAGAAGATAATTTTTGAAGCATACAACGTATCGCTATCGCCTTCAGACTGGCTCATTTCAACATCCTCATCCTATGTGGAAGCCTATGAGATTGAGCATTTGATCTCTACGGTTCAGAGGATCCTTTATGCCTCGAGAGTAAACGGTGGGGGATTCCCTTTGGGTCTTCATCGTGTGGTCTCAAGAAACATAGAGGTCTTGCGCTCGGTATCGAACACTTTCAATTAAAATGCACGGACATCATCAACGATGTCCCCACTCCCCAACGATGGTACTGTGTTTGAAGGAAGAGTTGATGGAGCTTCACACCTCTTAATTCTGCCCTGGACGGCTTCTTAGTGTATTTGTTTATTTTTATTACAACCTCATTTTTTATCATACTTAAATCCTTTTTATATTTACCTGTTTTCTTGTTTTAATCCATAGGATTACATTATTTTTATTGCATACTATTTGTAATGTGAATTTTAGTGTAATACATTTAAATATATATATATATATATATATTATATACAAAAATATATATATATAAAACATATTTTTGATGTTGAATATATCTCTGACGTGACAACATGAAACAATTTGAACAAATTGTAATTGGCATGGACTATCTTTCTCCATTCAATTAAATTTAAGGAGGTAATCCAGAGTTTTGTTCTCTGTAGGAAAGAACCACAAATGACCACCTTAAAAAAAGATGCTTTGCCTTATTATGAGAGGAACTTAATTTATCAAGAAAGAGATATATATATATATATATATATATATATAAGCCTGTCCCGTTTTTTGGTAAATCTCTCCGATTTTTTGCTCCTAAAATTTATTTGAAAAACTTATACTATGAGGATATAAATATTATTGTAAAGTATACATAGCAATTTTATTTCGGCTGATGTACAATATTTCATTCGAAAAAACACATATTTCCATAAAAAACGTCATTACCATTGTGATCATTATGAAAGTTGCACAAAACGTGCATCATAATAAGACAATTATTTTGTCATAAAATAACAAAATTGCTAAAATAATTTGTAGGGCAAATATTGGCAAAAAACTAAAAATGCCTTTTTTGGGCCAAAAGAGGCTACTTAACAGGCCAAAAAACTATAGAAATAATTATTTGCTTGATTGCTCCAAAAATTTACTTGAAAGATGAGACTTCAAGCAATCCTTAGAAAAAAATTAACTCGATATCACTAAAACTCAGACAGCACATGCCACTGAATATCGTTCTTTTTGGATCCAAAAAACGGCCTTTTTGAAACTTTGAGTGGCTTGTGCAGTCTCAAAAAAGGCCTTTGAAGGCTGAAACTTTCTCAATCTCATTTTTCATCACTACGCAGCAGAAAATCTCTTGGAGCAAAAAAATCGGAGAGATGACCAAAAAAAGG
>CP045895.1:1161320-1174129 GCA_013387185.1 Caligus rogercresseyi | reverse complement strand
TTAACAAGCAATGTAAAGCATAATTCTACGTTTATAAAAGAGGGCACAAAAATAAATATCAGAATACAGATAATACAAAGGCAAATATAAAATGGCTTGTAAGGAGTTTGGGAAATCAATGATTACACCGTGTAGCAAAGTTTTTGTCCTTGAGTTGAAACTGTTATTTTCTATTTGCCTATACCCAGCAAACATGAAAAATACTTTTAATCATTTAATTTTGCTTTTGTGTCCAGGATAAGGATATTTGTCAAATTTACAATTTTCATCATTTCTAATGTTTCAGGCCCATTTATCTTCGTGCAAAGTAAAAATAACTACAATGTCAGTAGTATTTATTTTCTACTATATCTGTGCATTTCAAATCCGTTTTTATAATTTATATATTTTTTTCGTTTTAATCGAAAAAATTGGCTATATATTTCAAAAAGTTGACCATATTTTAGTGTTCTATTTAAGCGGTGATATATTTTGGGGTCGAGTCTATTGACTATAATCAATATGTAATATATTTTTGGTATATGTCAATGCATTCAGAACAGTTTTTTATAATTTCGATATCTGGCATGAAAGTAAAGAATAGATCAATTTCGTAGGACGAAGTATGGATCATATTAAGTAACTACTTTTAGGTGATCATTGAGTTTGCATTTAATATTATTGTGATTTGTTACGAAGAAACAAAAAAGGTTTGCCTTTTTATTACATATAATTATTTACAGTGTCAAAAAATAATTTTATTTTTAGAGAGTTACTGTGATTTGGAAAAATTGTATTTCAATATTGTATCAAATTATTTAAGGAACTTGCAAATAAAAGGCGAACCGTTTTTTTTTTCGTAACAAAGCACAATAATATTAATGCAACCTCAATAATCACCTAAAAGTAGTTACTTAATGATCAATACTTCGTCCTACTAATTGATCTTTTCTTTACTTTCATGCCAGATATCGGAATTATAAAAACTGTTCTGAAATGCATTGACATATACCAAAAATATATTACATATTGATTATAGTCAATAGACTCGAAACAAAAAAATATCACCGCTTAAATAGAACACTAAAATATGGTCAACTTTTTGAAATATATAGCCAATTTTTTCGATTAAAACGAAAAAAATATATAATTATAAAAACGGATTTGAAATGCACAGATATAGTAGAAAAATAAATACTACTGACATTTGTGATTATTCTTACTTCCCACGAAGATAACTGGGCCTGAACCATTATAAATGATGAAAATTGTAAATTTCAAAAAAGTCATAAAGGCCAAACCTTTTCCAGACAAAATTTTAAGTAGCATTTGTGGAATCTACGTAAAAAATAGGACTCAATTTAGAATTTCAGCCAAAGCATAAACAGAGACCTTAATTTTGTTACATAGTGTTATCATAGCAATTTTTAAAGTGAAGGAATAATGATTTATTAACATCTTATTTTATACATTTACTCGATAATTGAGAACCTCCACATATTTTTTTAGTAAATGTAAAGCACTCATTGATAGTTTTGCAAAACTTGAGTTTGATAGGACTATGATTAATTTATTTTACTTATAGATGTAATCGAATGATAAGGATCCGTTGAGAATGGGAGATACACGACTTTATTTCAATAGGAGAAAAACAACAATGACAAATCAAGGTCACTTAGCAGCTGCCTGGTCAAAATACACATCATAAAAATAGTGATGCACTGAAGCGCTACAGTGATATTTTCAAGGACAAAACAATCTTTGGATATAAATTTTTACATCTTTTGTTTTATTGATGCTGATGCGATATTGGTCCATCTAAATTATCACAAAATATATAAGATAATGAGATAAGCCGCATGTTTGGATCAAAAATGTTGTTCATTGAGAAACTGCGAAAATATAATCCATTTTTTACCAACATGTACGCACAAATCAATATTGTCACGAAATATATCCTCGAAATTAGAAAACAGTATGAAACGAAAAAAACATAACATTATAAATTGTGTAAATATGTTGATTGATTATCAACTCTTGATTCTTTTAAAATAACTCATTTTTTATGTATCTGGTATATTTTTATTACTTCAAATATGTTTTATTTATTTATAAATTAAATATAAACTATAATTACCCATTTGATATGACTCTAAAAAATAACCCATTCATACAGCTAGTTCTGTGTTTTCTGATATGTTACCTTCTATTTTGGCATATTACAAGACCTCAATATATATTTTTTTGAGTAACTACGCATATGTCGGATTACCTTTTAAAGCCCTTCCCAGATTTTTTTATTTTTGGACAGGTACAAGCCAAATAATCTTTGGAAAATATTTTATTTTTATTTGAAAACGTGTATATTAGGGTGTAATATAGAAACCTAATATAGGTATCAAAATGTATCCCCCCGCGAAATTTGTGTCATAAGAACAAATGATCGTAGAAATGGATTTTGGTTTGATCCCCCCCCCCCCTTACCCCCAATTGTGTTCAAAGGTTTCGTTATGAAGCAAAACTGTTTTTGTTATTACTTATTTTGAAAAAAACATTGTTTTAAAAGATTTAGTTATGATCAATTTATGACTTTTGTCACATAATTTTGTCACATAATAATTAGTGCAAATAAATGAACATAAGTGCTGACGCACCAACCCATTTTTTAAATAACGCCTCCTACTAGGGTTTTTTATAGTTTCAAGAAGGAAAACAAGGGTACTCATGTTGATGTTTTTAAGTTCTTTTTTTAAATACGTTTGCTTTTCACATCTTAATTTTCATACAGTAACTCCCTCCATGGTTGAGAATATAAATCTATGACGTTGATTATATCCATAAACTTTTGCAGATGCCTCCGTTACTAGTTTTACAGCTCTTTCCACTGATTGTGAATGGCTGTTCTTTTGCTTTTATAAGATCTTCCTCAAGTACATTGGAGGAACAGACAAATTTATATTTGACCAGTCGATAAGATTTAAAAAATTCTTAGAATTACAACTGATAGTTTTGAGTAGTTGAAAATTTCTTTGTTTTTTAATATTCTTTTTTGCAAACAAAACTTTTTCCAGGGCAAATATTCTGGTTTCCATTTATTTATCGGTTAGGCCTTCTAGCAATATATTTTCAGGCGGGTAAAAAAGCGTTTCTCTTGAGTACTTTTTCTATAGAAGGACTAAATTTTCATCAATCTTATGGCGAATTGGTAATGCTTTGAGCCTTCAATAAAAAGAGGATTAAGTTGGTTTGAAACCATATAGGAGCGTAAAAATTTAATTAAATTTTACAAGTTTTATGTGAGACTCACATGGACTTTTTGTGAAATATGGATCTTAAAATCTGTGGCTTTGGTAAGACATTTTTGCCTCATGTAATGCTCTGGAGACTGTAACAATAGCTTGAATTCGAAAAATTCCTTTTTGTATTCCTAATGTAATTTCGTATAAATATTTTTATCTGAGCTTAAAGAATACATAAACTTTGATTTAAGTATTTTACTTTTCCTACAAGTATTTAAAAACTTTTTTATTGAATTTTTGGTAAAGTCTGTACCAATTAATTTTCCTATGGTACCTTCATAAGTCCTAGGTCCTTTTTGTGCGCCATCTAAATTCTTAAAAACTTCTCTAAAAGGTAACTCATTCATTTGTAGAAGACAAATAATCCACTGAAGGGTCTTTTAAGACATAACTCGAGTCTTTTATTACTCCTTACCATATTCTGACATTGGTGTTGCATCCGTAACACACAACAGTGACCAAAGTCAAGTCTTTAATGTTCTTCGACTACTGAAATTAATTATTTTGCTTGATTTTCCGCTATGCCCTTTTTAGTAATACGTGATCAATGTATTCATGGTGGAATTCTATTTTTTTTTAAGAAATAAGAATTAAGTTTAAAAAACAAGTTACCTTTAACAATAACTTCTTTTTATCCGTTGAGAAAACATTTTTTCGTCATTATATTATTATCTGCAAAAGTTTATGGATATAATCAACGTCATATATTTATATTCTCAACCATGTGAGGGAGTTACTGTATGAAAATTAAGATGTGAAAAGCAAACATATTTAAAAAAAGAACTTAAAAAAATCAACATGAGTACCCTTTTTTTCTTCTTGAAAACTATAAAAGAACCCTAGTAGGAGCCGTTATTTAAAAAATGGTTGGTGCGTCAGCACTTTTGTTCATTTATTGGCACTAATTATTATTTGACGAAAATTTGCAAAAAATAACAAAGTCATAAATTGACCATAACTAAATTTTTTAAAACAATTTTTTTTCACAAATAAGTAACCAAAAAGTTTTGCTTCATAACGAAACCTTTTAACGCAATTTGGGGGGGGGGGTAAGAGGGGGGGGGTCAAACCAAAATCCATTTCTCTACGATCATTTTGTTTCTTATGACGCAACTTTCGCGGGGGGATAAACTTTGATATCTTAATATTAGGTTTCTATAATACACCTAGTGTATATATTTTGTTTTTCGTCATACTTTGAAAAGCTATTCGATTATATAATAAAGGTATACAATGACCTTTTAACAAAGTGTAAATTGTTCATAGGCCTAAGAATAATAGCGAAACATTTTTTCAACAGATTTATATCTTATTCCTTCATGTTATGAATATGACAATTCTATAGAGATATAAAGATATAGAGAGCTTTTTGGATTTTCAGAGAAATCCGTCAGTGTGTCCAGACCATAGACATAAAAAGATATAGATGCTTATTCCCTTCATCTGTATTTTTGTGTCTAATATAAGAAAGTAGTTTGTACTACGTCATCGTAAGCTGATCATAGAGATATAAACTATCTCTATGACCAGCTTACGATGACGTAGGTCAAATTACTTAGTTTATTTTGAACACAACAGAATCAGCTGAACGTTGTTTTCTCTGCTATTGAAGGGAATCAGCTCTCTATACAATTTATAAACTCTATGGACAATTCCTGTTGAGAGGCTATAAATTATAGATTAAATTTGAACTAATCATCTACTGGTACATGTGTATGCATGTACAGAGTTTTTAATGTTTGAAAGTGTTTAGCAGGAATTCAATATTGTGGCAAAGAGTTCAAAAGATATTTCTTGATTTTAAAATGTTCGGCCTCAACTAATTATAAAAATACAAAATGTTAAACTAACTAACAGATCTGACTATTCTTAATAATCATAAACCATGATTAATGAATTAAATACATACTTCATAAAATATGGTCATCCTTCTTTTTTATGTTTATGCAGATTGTACTCACAAGGTCCTCTTCTTGCCATTGAAGACGGTCTTTTGCATATGCTCTTTTTCAGACACATTGCATAATTATTGTTTAAAGCAGACTGAACCAAATATTTAATAATTAGTTAAAATGCAATACAAAACTTTGATTCTTTGCCTTATAAGTATGTCTATAGGTGAATGTGGATCAAGTAAAGGGTAAACTTCTCATTTTTAATGAAAAAAGTGCATTTTGGCCCAACTTTAGAGAAAAAGTGAAGTGTGCTGCTCCACCGATAAAAGAGACTGTAGCATTCATCCAACATCCATAAAACCAGGGGGCAGAACTCATGTAAATAAAGAGGAATATTTCAAATAATAAAAATCAAAAAATGTAACGTCATCACTCAGATGATTTGCCTGTATATCTAATACATAGAGATACAAAGATATAGAGAGCTGATTCCCTTCAATGGCAGAGAAACAGCGTTCTAATGTTTCTTTTGTGTGCAAAATAAACAAAGTAATTTATACTACGTCGTCGTAAGCTGATCTTAGAGATAGAATCTATGAATGATGAAGAGAATAAACTCTCTACAGTAAGCCCTCGATATAACGCCCCTCTGTATAACGAACTTCGGATACACACGAACCTCCTGAGCTAGCCGAACAAGCCTCAGATATAACGAACTTAAGTTCGTTATATCTGGGATACCAACTTCCTGGAGCTGGCCGAACAAGCCTCATATAACGAACTTAAGTTCGTTATAATCTGAGGCTACAGAACCTTTTGTTCTCATGACCGAACAAGCCTCAGTTATAACGAACCTAAGTTCGTTATATTTGGGCTACCGAACCTTTTTTGTCCATGACCGAACAGCCCCGAATATAACGAACCTAAGTTCAATATATCTAAGGCTACCGAACCCTTATCTCTACGAGCGGCAAACTGTGCAGCAGAGAAACGCAGACGAAGATCTCTGACTTATTCAACGATGGCCCCTCCCCAGCCGAGAAGAGGTCTAGGACAGATTCTGAGACCAGCAGGTGTCTGTGACTTCGACCTCCTCCACTAATCTGCAAATGTGTCCAGCGGCAGTTCGTCGTCACTCCTGCAGGATATATCTTACACTCCATAGCCCCCCTTTAACGAACTTTCGGATATAACAACCCTGCCCTCCCCCCATATATTCGTTATATCGAGGTTTACTGTATATCTTTTAAAGTTTTACAGTCACAATGACGTATTTCTCTGAAGGATCCAATCAGCTCTCTATATCTTTATATCTCTATGTCTAATACCCACACCATCTAAATAAATAATAATAATAAGTAATAGTATGGTGGACTAATATTTAATAAAGCCACAACCTCGTATATAATTTCATTTAAAATATAGATTTTATGACTCTGTAACTACATTCACATGAATTCCAGCAAAAACGAAATTGGTTTAATAATATGTTATTTGCATTAGATTTTCAATTTTTTAGGCCGAAACTCAGCCAATTATTAACATCTGAAAAGGTTTGATTATTTATATTTTCACTAGTCCATAAAAGTAGCAGTAAAAGGGAGCTCGATAGCCGTGCGTGTTAAGGCGTGTTCAACTCTCAATGTTGGGGGCGCAGGTTCGAACCCCGAGAGGGGATGGTCATTTATGGTCTACCTCATTGATAAGATCCTAGGTTCGATAGACTTAATTTTAATGCTTATTTATATCTTATCGGATGCAATTCTATCGAACCATATAGGCAAAAAAAAAAAAAGTAATAGTCTTTTCTATCAAACAGACAGAAAGATTATGAGAGAAAAAGAAAGAGAATATAGATTTTTATGCCATAAAATCATAACAAATCGATAATGTGACGTCATGTGTGACATTTCAGTTTCTTTTCTAATCAGAGGAATCTAAACATTGTTGTATGCCTCTTGTATTATCATTATCTTTGAATAAAAAATATTACTGTATCAATATATAATCATAAGCTAGTTTATGTGTCTTCTTTAATCTGTATTGTTTGTCATCCCGTGATGAAAGGATATCATACTTGTACATCAATTATACATAGAGTTTTATAAAGAATGCAAAATTGGTGTTATGATTATTCTAGCATAAAAGAACGAAAAAATGATGTTCTATCTGCTACATGAAACATAGGATGTGAATATAATGAGTCAAATATGTATGAATATAGGTACATACCTATTGCGTCAAACCACACAAGACACGAATGACTAGACACAACTCGATATAGACCATCCCATGCATGAATATATATATATATTATAGTGATGCATTAATCCAAGCAAGTATTCATTCAAATGGAAACCTCATAATATACTTAATTAGTGCAATATCGTTACTATTATTACACAAAACTGTAAAGTGCCTATTTTATACTAGAGTTTTGTAGACTTTAATACAGGGTAATAGCCAAAGAAGTAGATAATACAAGATGCGCAGAACGCAATGTTTAGATTCCTCTGATTAGAAAAGAAAAACTGAAACGTCACAGATGACGTCACAGTATATCTATTTGTTATTAAATAAAATCAAAAGGTACATTTAAAAACAGTGATTAATTTCAAAGGAATAAAAAAAATTGAGAAACCGGGAGTCTCCGGTGGAGGCGGAGCTGCAGAGGACGGCCACGTTGCCCGGAGCTCCTAGATGCGTGCGGGCTACCAGCCAAAGGCTCAGAGTCCCGTGCGGTGTTCAAGACTTCCACTTCCTCCTGATGCTGAAAGCTGTGCGTCCCTGGGTGGCTCGTGGCGGAGGGAGCCTCCGGGACGTTATTCCTTTGAGAGCCTTTACGTTTAGCTTAGTTGGCCTAGAGGTATTAGATACATAGGCAAATCGTAGATGTGATGACACCCATCCATTTTTTATTGGAAATATCCTTCTGTTTACATTGTTTCTGGCCCCCCCCTGGTATATAGCGCATTTTATTTTTATTCCAAACAAAAACGAAAATATGAATTATTAAAATAATCTCAATGGTTTTTTAGGAAAACTAAATTTTTTTAAACTAAAAAGATTGATCATTTGTGGTATTTTTTATTTATTAACGTTATGCTTTTTAGGGATGCCCCTCAATTTTTCGACACTTTGATTAACAAATGAGAGTATGGGTTTTTTCAATATATGGCTGAGTTAATTGTTAAGTTATTTTTTATAAGGAAGATTAGGGTTTTTTCATACTAATAAATTTAAATAAAGTCGATGCTGTTCTATCACATTCTCAATTAATGAAAAATACTAACTAAGTAACTTACTTATTTTTCAGCTTATCGTTTCTCCCCAGTAATGTACATTTTGACTTACCATATATTTAATATATATATATATATATATTAAGGTGTTGTATAAGTACGACTGTTGGTCTTTTCCAATGAAACGGAAAAAATATATTATGATTGAAAGATCTGATGATGTTATTGGAGGAGGCCTTCTTTCAAGTTTTTATAAAATAAAAATTGTAGACCACACTATAAAATGTTGCTTAAAGACCTCAAAAATGATGTCACGTTCAAAGAAATCAAGACTTATTGATTTTGAGTTTGTTCTCCATTCACGGCCACAATCGATGGGACCGTATTTATGAACCAATGAAGTGTCCTCATATAATTGCCACTCATCGCGTCCATTATTCACTGGCAATCATGCGCCACCATACACTGCCACCCATTTTGCCCACAAATCATTGGCACTCACTGCGCCCCCATACACTATCACCCATTGCACCCACAATCATTGGCACTCACTATGCCCAAATACATTGCCACTCATCGCGCCCATTTTTCACTGGCAATCTCTGCCCCTGCACCCTAACTACACTACCACTCAATGTGCCCACAACCACTGGCACTCACCGCGCCTACTATTAACTGCCACTCACCACAACCGCATTTACCGCACTCACTGCTCTCAAAACTTTCTGCACTCACCGCGCCCAAAACTTTCTGCCACTGACCGCGCCCCCACTCCCAGACATAATTGATCTTTTAAACTGCTTGGCAACGATCAACAAAGAGTTCTCCGTACTATGTGACTTTCTTCAACAACCTGAACTCCCTCTTACGGTCCCCCCTCAACACACCCACTACGACGATCCCTTCCAGCACACCAAAAAGGGTCGGGGCACCTAAAACATTCGTTTCCAAAGCAAGGGAGGAGTATTGGATACGATCCAATACTATATTGTCGTATTAGGTGAGACAACTGAGTCTCACCTGCCCTCACCTGCACTTAGTGTCCTGTATGTACCCACACCTATAATGTGTATAAAGAAGAAGCTCCCTGTATCAGGGGGCATAAATAAAATGATAGTCTACTATCAACAGGCGTGTCTCAATACATCAATGGCGTAGTGTAAGGACAACACCACATAGGGCAAGCATAATCCAACAATATCAACAAAATAAAAATTCCTGAGAGTCATAACACTTCATTTTTTGTGATTTGCAAATGAAAATTTCACTTAATTGGCGAAAACGACATAATCCAACAAATGCGTGGTTTAAACAGTCTAGTTTTTAGCACTATTACAATAATGATAAACGTACACAAAAATTGGGTTCTAGAATATATCTGTATAAAACACTTATGCATAAGGAATTTCTGACAATGCATTTTTGTATAAGGGAATTATTGATAATATAAATTCTTGATAAAGACACTTTTTGTATAAATGCATTTTAAAAGCAAACTACGGTCTATTGGACCCAGCTTCCTAGATTCCTGTAAAAATGCATTCATTACAAAAGTGTCTTTATCAAAAATTCTTATTATCAATAATTCGTTATACGAAAATGCGTTATCAGAATTTCCTTATGCATAAGTGTTTTATACAAAGTTCCTAGAACCAAAAATGTGATCCATATATGTACGATTGCTGATGATCCAATAAAAGAGGATTAAACCTGGATAAATTTAGACACAATAAGTTTTCTATGCCGACATTCCAGGGTGTTTCAATAAATGAAATTCTTGAAAATTACTTGCGTCATAGGGAAATAATGATGAACTCTAAATAAATAAGTAGAAATAAACGATAGAGAAAATAATGAATTGTATCAGGAAGGTCCTATATGAAAAAACAAGGGAGTTTCATACATATCTTAATTGAGAAGGCTTACTTTCATGGAACTAGTGTAAAAATATATTTGATTTTCGGGATGCGTTATTGAATAATAAAGAATTAAGTAAAAAATATTTTTCTTCAAAAAGAAAACCGATGTATGATCCCAAAGGCTTCTTAAAAAAGGAAAAAGGGAAGAAAAAAACCAAACAACCTGTATTGCATTTCATTTCAAACAACAAAAAGTTTACTCATATTATTTTACGAAACTCCTTGCTAATATCATTGTTTATTTTGCTTATTGTACAAGGTCGGCTGATAAGTCCCGATACTAACACATAGATGTGCCAGTTTTGTTTTCATATGACGTCAGCTAGTACCACCTCAAAACATTCATACATAAATATAACAGCTTTATGACAACTATTTGTGAGATTTGCGTTTTAAGTTAAGCTACTTTGTTTTTGTGAAAAAATGGAAAAAAAGACGAATTTTGTGTGTAATAAAACATTACTTTTTGATGGGAAAAAATACCGTCGAAACTAAAACTTGGCTTGAAGAATGTTATCTGGACTCTGCTCCATCGAAATCAACCATATGTCGATGGTTTGCTGAATTCAAACGTGGTACGTGTGAGCACGAATGATTTATAAACGCAGTAGACGCCCAGAGAGGGGTTACACCAAAACTTAAAAATAATCACAAAATGATTGTAAATGACCGTAAAGTGAAGTTGATCCGATAGCTGATAATTTTTGCGTCGATATGTGACAATGGATGATGAACATGGCTCCATCACTTCATCCCGAGTCCAATCGACAGTCAGTGAGTGGACTGCATATCATGAACCGAATCCAAAGCGAGGAAAAACGCAACAGTCAGCTGGGAAGGTTATGGCGTCTTTATTTTGGGATGCACACGGTATAATATTCATTGACTATCTTGAAAAGGGGGAAAACAATCACAGCGATTATTATATAGCCTTGTTGGAGCGTTTGAATGATGAAATTGTTGAAAAACGGCCCCATTTGAAGAAAAAAAGTGTTGTTTCACCAAGACAATGCACCGTGTCACAAGTCAATGAAAACAATGACTTAAATTAAATAATTGGGCTACGAATTGCTTCCATCCACCGTACTCTCCAGATCTGGCCCCCAGCGACTATTTCTGTTTGCAGACCTGAAGAGAATGCTCGCTGGCAAGAAATTTAAGGACAATGATAACTAGTAACGCCCGAGACAGAAGCCTATTTTTCGGATAAAACGAAAGATTAACATAAAGTGGAATCGAAAAATTGAAAGATCGCTATAATCGCTGTATCGCCTTCGAAGGCAACAATGTTGAATAAGCAAATCGAATTTTGTCAAGAAAATGTTTTCTTCTTAGTTAGTCTCGGGACTTATCAGCCGACCTGTTATGTATGCTATTTTTATTTGTACGCGGGAAAGTACAATAAAAACAATAAATAAATGATGAAGCAAATTTTGAAGGACTCTGCATGGAGGCAAATATACATAAGGCTTCTAAATAAATATATGACAAACCAAGAATGACTCTATGGAAGTAAACACTTTTCAAATAATTCTTACAAAGACAATCTTGTAAGTAGCAAACAGTGGCATTTTATCATAAGGCAATTGAATTTATACTCCAAAACTTACAATTGAACGCACGAGGTCCTCCAACATCCCAGTATATTATTACAATATATTAAAGTATTAAATTTGAATATGTGGATAATGGTAATTATTTTCTCTAGTTAAAGTTTCATATCAAATAAAGATTGAGAGATGAATTTATGTAGAAATATAATAGTGTTCATAAAATATTATCTAATAAATAATGATTATAATTAACTATTCAACTAGAAATAATCGCTCTAGTGACAATAAAGAGAAATGACTTAACAGATTTATCCGTTCAGAATAAAAATTGTCTGCTTATGAGCACAGCTTCCATAATTCGTTCCTGTACTTTCAAACCACACAGCTATGATAATATATTTTAAAAGAAGTGCGATAGCATGTGCGTTAAGGCCATAGAGATTTAAAGATATAGAGAGCTCTATTCCCTTCAATAGCAGAGAAACATCGTTCACCTGTATTTTGTGTCCAGTACAAACAAAGTCTTGTATTACGTCATCGTAAGCTGGTCATAGAGATAGATTCTATCTGTATGATCAGCTTACGATGACGTAGTAACAATTACTTTGTTACCTCCGCCGAAGGAGGTATTGTTTTCACTGGCGTTGGTTTGTTTGTCAGCAGGATAAATCAAAAGTACGGAACAAATTCGGATGAAACTTTGTGGAGTGTTGGAAATGCCAAAAGGAACAAGTGATTAAATTTTGGCATCTCTGAGTGCAGAATTAAGATGCAAATGACTAAATCTAATTAATTTCAAGTTAGCCTACTCTGCCAATAGATGTCACTGTGCTGTAAAATCGGGTGCCAGAAGCGTCTTCCTCTCGGAATTTCCGTCGAGGGGACCCCACCCCTCCCTCTACGCCGCCCCAGTCGTGAAAAA
>CP045895.1:1108418-1161220 GCA_013387185.1 Caligus rogercresseyi | reverse complement strand
GAAATCCCTTCGTCCAAGGGCAGAGGAACAACTGGAATGTTAGTCAAATTGATCAAATTGCCATTATTGGATTAACTCTATCTTAATTGATGTGTGTATATATGGACTTTATATGATTTTTTGTATTAATTTAATTCACCTAGTTGAAGAGAGTCTTTCTTTATTAATTTCTACACCCTTATATCTTACTGTACATAAAGTTAACATTGCGTATTATTATCGTGTTATATATTTACTTTCTAGTTTTTAATTGTTTAACATTCTCAATTTCACTTATATGGCATTTTTTAATGTAAAATTAATTATGAATTTCTAAAATAAACATTACTATAAATATTCATAACGGTAATAAACCTTTCAGGACATCACCCAACCTTAGTATTTTTTGACTATATTTGTGTCCGATAATTGAAGAAATCGCGCAAATGAATACTCGCGCAAACGAGCCTCGCTCAACTGAAAATCGCTCCAAAAATCCTCGCGCAATCGAAAATCGCTCTATCTCAACTCGCGCAAATGATAGACCGCCATATATATATATATATTATAGTTGTAGCTTTTGATAAAAACCCATAGTTAGTAAGACATATTTTCAAATATTAATTCTGGGCATCCCTCATGATGTAAAATCGTCCAAGTAATAAACTATGATATCTTCTCCCACATAAAGAGCAACAACAAACCAACAACTGAGGACCTTGAGGGATGTTGGCATTGGTCTATGTAAGTTTCTTAATATAAATAACAACCTTCCACGAATCATCCTTCCTCATAAATTAACACTTGCCCTCAACTTCATACAAAAAAGGAGGATTAAAAGATCCTTGGATTAATATTTCATGGGCAATAACATTTCTACAATAACTTCAAAGCTATTAGCTCGTCATATACACCACGTGAACAAAATATTTTAATGCTTTTTATAATATATTTGTTTAATTTAATTTTAATTTTAATGCAAATTCTGAATAATGTATTTTATTAAAACTAGAAAATGCTAAAGTTCTAAAACCAAGCTGTAAATACCTACTATGTTTGCACAATATTCATCAAACCCTTACATTCAAACTACAACAAGAGAATGATTTGTAAATAAAAAAAGCAATTACAATTATTGTAAGTAACACAAATATGGGAAATGTGAAAAAAAATGCGAGCTCAAACAAGGGAAAATAAACCATAAAATACTAGAAGCTATATACACTCAGAGAGTGCAAACCTCCGCCGTCACGGGGTCCTTATGAAACTTCCGAGGCGGATTTTTCACGACTGGGCGGCGTAGAGGGACGGGGGAGGGTTCCCCTCGACGGAAATTCGAGAGGAAACGCTCCCGGCACCCGATTTTACAGCACAGCGACATCTATTGGCAGAGTAGGCTAACTTGAAATATTTATTAGTATTTAGCTCGTTTTACATCTTAATTCTGCAGTCAGAGATGCCAAAATTTAATCACTTGTTACTTTTGACATTTCCAACAACTCCACCAAGTTTCATCCGAATCCGTTCGGTACTTTTTGAGTTATCCTGCTGACAAACCAACCAACAAACCAACGCCAGTGAAACAATACCTCCTTCGGCGGAGGTAATAACAAATTCTGAGAGGTAACTCTTTTTCTAAAAATTGCCGTTCTTTACGTGAAGAAGCAGTCTCCCTGCTCTGATGAGACATTTATCTGCGCAAAAATCTTACTGTATCTAACCATGTTAAGAGAGAATCTTCAACAAAAAAAATCAGCTGAGCTGATCAGTTCTATATTATTCACTATGGAGAAACGTATAAGCACAAAAGCGGCTGCCAGAAAACGAAACAAAAAAGAAGAGGCTTGGCAAAATTGCAACGCTACCATATTAAATGCAATTATAAAGACAGACAACCCGTTGTCATTGAACCCGGTGACCAGATACCCTAGCTACTGCTGATGATGATGAAGCATTGTCATACCGGACTAGCCCGGACCCGTGTCACTCGCTCTCGGCAAGAATTGTGTTTCTTTAAAAATATATATATATATATGATACGCATAATCCATGCCGAATATTTCTCCCATAATAAATAAATCGACGGACACAAATCTTATATGTGTTTCCCATCGAAGAATAACTACTTACTCATTTGAAGCCAAGTTCTTCCCAATTAAGTAAATAGGAAACTTTATATTTGAAAGATGTCCATTGGCTTTTATATTCAAGTTTGATTACTTTATTAGTGTAAGTAATATAATGGAATTCCGCATTATTATTGTTTCACAAATTCCCGAGAGTTAAATATTTCTGTATAAATAATTGTGTGGGAACATATATATGATGGTAAAATAATATACATTTTAATTATATTGGAAACTAGAGCCATATATACACTCAGAGAGTGCAAACCTCCGCCGTCATGAGCCTTCCGAGGCGGATTTTTCACGACTGGGGAGGCGTAGAGAGACGGGGGAGGGTTCCCCTAGACGGAAATTCCGAGAGGAACACGCTCCCGGCACCCAATTTCACAGCACAGCGACATCTATTGGCAGAGTAGGCTAACTTGAAATTTAGTAGTATTACTCATTTGGCGCCTTAATTCTGCACTCAGAGATGCCAAAATTTAATCACTCTTCTTTTGGCACTTCCAACAACTCCCCAAAATTTCATCCGAATCCGTTCAGTACTTTTTGAGTTATCCTGCTGACAAACCAACAAACCAACTAAACTAAAACCACAAACGCCAGTGAAAACAATACCTCCTTCGGCGGAGGTAATTATTTGCATATGTATATTTATTTGCATTCAAGGACAAAAACTATAACTATACAAAATAAATATACTACAATGAAATAAAGACAACATAAAAACAACCATGATTTATTTAAACAAGCAATGTAAACATAATTTACGTTTATAAAGAGGACACAAAAATAAATATATCAGAATACAGATAATAAAAAGCAAATATAAAATGGCTTGTAAGGAGTTTGGGAAATCATGATTACACTGTGTAACAAAGTTTTTGTCCTTGAGTTAAAACTGTTAGTTTCTATTTGCCTATACCCAGCAAACATGAAAAAATACTTTTAATCATTTACTATTTTGCTTTTGTGTCCCGATAAGGATTTTGTGACATTTACAATTTTAATCAATTCTAATGGTTCATGCCCAGTTATCTTCGTGCAAAGTAGAATAACTACAAATGTCAGTAGTATTTATTTTCTACTATATCTGTGCATTTCAAATCCGTTTTATAATTATATATATTTTTCGTACTCTTCGAAAAATCGCTATATATTCAACTTAGTAGGACAAAGTATTGATCATATTAAGTAACTACTTTTAGATGATTATTGAGGTTGCATTAATATTATTGTGATTTGTTACGAAGAAAAAAAAAAGGTTGCCTTTTTATTTACATATAATTATTTACAAGTGTCAAAAATAATTTTATTTTTTAGAGAGTTACTGTGATTTGGAAAATTGTATTTCAATATTGTTATCAAATTATTTAAGGAACTTACAAATAAAAAGGCAAACCTGTTTTTTTTTCTCGTACAAAGCACAATAATATTGAATGCAACCTATAACCTTATAAGCTATTGTTACAGGTCTCCAGGAGCATTACATGAGGCCAAAATGTCTTACCAAAGCCAACAGAATTTTAAGATCACATATTTCACAAAAAAGTCCATGTGAGTCTCACATAAAACTTGTAAAATTTATATTAAATTTTTACGCTCCTAAATGGTTTCAAACCAACTAATCCTCTTTTTATTGAAGGCTCAAAGCATTACCAATTCGCCATAAGATTGATGAAAATTTAGTCCTTTCTATATAAAAAGTACTCAAGAGAAACGCTTTTTTGCCCGCCCTGAAAATATATTGCTAGAAGGCCTAACCGATACATAAATGGAAACAAGAATATTTGCCCTGGAAAAAGTTTCGTTTGCAAAAAGATTATTAAAAACAAAGAAATTTCAACTACTCAAAAACTATCGTTGTAATTCTAAGAATTTTTTAAATCTTATCGACTGCTCAAATATAAATTTGTCTGTTCCTCCAATTGTGCCTGAGGAGATCTTATAAAAGCAAAAGAACATCCTTTAAAATTAATAAGTATCCTTGCCATTCACAATCAGTGGAAAGAGCTGTAAACTAGTAACGGAGGCATCTGCAAAAGTTTATGGATATAATCAACGTCATAGATTTATATTCTCACCATGTGAGGGAGTTACTTTATGAAAATTAAGATGTGAAAAGCAAACGTATTTTAAAAAAGAACTTAAAACCTCAACATGAGTACCCTTTTTTTCCTTCTTGAAACTATAAAAGAACCCTAGTAGGAGCCGTTATTTAAAAATGGTTGGTGCGTCAGCACTTTTGTTCATTTATTGGCACTAATTATTATTTGACGAAAATTTGCAAAAAATAACAAAGTCTAAATTGACCATAACTAAATTTTTTTTAAAACTTTTTTTTCAAAATAAGTAATAACAAAAGTTTTGCTTCATAACGAAACCTTTTAACGCAATTTTTTTTTTGGGGGGGGGGGGTAAGAGGGGGGGGGGTCAAACCAAAATCCATTTTTTCTACGATCATTTTGTTTCTTATGACGCAACTTTCGCGGGGGATAAACTTTGATATCTGAATATTAGGTTTCTATAATACACCCTAGTGTATATATTTTGTTTTTCGTCATACTTTGAAAAGCTATTCGATTATATAATAAAGGTATACAATGACCTTTTAACAAAGTGTAAATTGTTCATAGCCTAAGAAAATAGCGAAACCAGTTTTTCAAACAGAATTTATATCTTATTCCTTCATGTATGAATATGACATTCTATAGAGATTAAAGATATAGAGAGCTTTTTGGATATTTCAGAGAAATACGTCAGTGTGTCCAGACCATAGACAAAAAGATATAGAGTGGCTTATTCCTTCATCTGTATTTTTGTGTCAATATAAGAAAAGTAGTTTGTACTACGTCATCGTAAGCTGATCATAGAGATATAATCTATCTCTATGACCCAGCTTACGATGACGTAGGTCAAATTACTTAGTTTATTTTGAACACACATAATTCAGCTGAACGTTGTTCTCTGCTATTGAAGGGAATCAGCTCTCTATATCTTATAACTCTATGGACAATTTCTGTTGAGAGGCTATAAATTATAGATAAAATTTGAACTAATCGATCTACTGGTACATGTGTATGCATGTACATGAGTTTTTAATGTTTGAAAGTGTTTAGCAGGAATTCAATATTGTGGGAAATGAGTTCAAAAGATATTTCTTGATTTTAAAATGTCGGCCTCAACTAATTTATAAAAATACAAATGTTAACTAACTAACAGATCTGACTATTCTTAAAATCATAAACCATGATTAATGAATAAATACATACTTCAATATATATATTGGCATCCTTCTTTTTTATGTTTATACAGATTGTACTCACATGGTCCTCTTCTTGCCATTGAAGACGGTCTTTTGCATATGCTCTTTTTCAAGACAAATTGCATAATTATTGTTTAAAAGCAGACTGAACCAAATATTTATATAATTAGTTAAAATGCAAACAAAAACTTTGATTCTTTGCCTTAATAGTATGTCTAATATGGTGAATGGATCAAGTAAAGGGTAAACTTCTCATTTTTAATGAAAAAATGCATTTTGGCCCACTTTTAGAGAAAAAGTGAAGTGTGCTGCTCACACCGATAAAAAGAGACAGTAGCATCTCATCCAAAATCCAATAAAAACCAGGGGGGCAGAACTCATGTAAATAAGAGGAATATTTCAAATAATAAAATCGAAAAAATGTAACGTCATCACTCAGATGATTTGCCTGAATATCTAATACATAGAGATACAAAGATATAGAGAGCTGATTCCCTTCAATGGCAGAGAAACAGCGTCTAATGTTTCTGTGTGTGCAAAAATAAACAAAGTAATTTATACGACGTCATCGTAAGCTGATCTTAGAGATAGAATCTATGAATGATGAAGAGAATAAACTCTCTACAGTAAACCCTCGATATAACGCCCCTCTGTATAACGAACTTCGGATACAACGAACCTCCTGGAGCTAGCCGAACAAGCCCCAGATATAACGAACTTAAGTTCGTTATATCTGGGATACCGAACTTCCTGGAGCTGGCCGAACAAGCCTCATATATAACGAACTTAAGTTCGTTATATTTGAGGCTACCAAACCTTTTTTGTCCATGACCGAACAAGCCCCGAATATAACGACCTAAGTTCGTTATAGTTAAGGCTACCGAACCCGAATTATGAGCTAGTGCAGATCATGCGGTTTGAACCCATGCGTGAGGTGCAGCAGAGGAGACACAGACGAAAGATCTCTGACTTATTCAAGGATGGCCCTCCCCAGCCGAGAAGAGGTCTAGGACAGAGTCTGAGAGACCAGCAGTGTGTCTGTGACTTTACCTCCTCCACTAATCTGCCAAATTTGTCCAGCGGCAGTTTTTCGTCACTCCTGCAGGATATATCTTACACTCCAGAGCCCCCCTTTAACGAACTTTCGGATAAAACACCCTGCCTCCCCCCATATAGTTCGTTATATCGAGGGTTTACTGTATATCTTTTTAAAGTTTTTACAGTCACAATACGTATTTCTCGGAAGGATCCAATCAGCTCTCTATATCTTTATATCTCTATGATCTAATACCCACACCATCTAATAAATAACAATAATAAGTAATAATATGGTGGACTAATATAATAAAGCACATAACCTCGTATATAATTTCATTTAAAATATTAGATTTTATGACTCTGTGTAACTACATTCACATGAATTCCAGCAAAAAACACAAATTGGTTTAATAATATGTTATTTGCATTAGATTTTCAATTTTTTAGGCCGAAACTCAGCCAATTTATTAACATCTGAAAAGGTTTGATTATTTATATTTTCACTAGTCCATAAAAGTAGCAGTAAAAGGGAGCTCGATAGCCGTGCGTGTTAAGGCGTGTTCAACTCTCAATGTTGGGGGCGCAGGTTCGAACCCCGAGAGGGGATGGTCATTTATGGTCTACCTCATTGATAAGATCCTAGGTTCGATAGACTAATTTTAATGCTTAATGCTTATTATATCTTATCAGATTGCAATTCTATCGAACCATATAGGCAAAAAAAAAAGTAATAGTCTTTTCTATCAAACAGCCAGAAAGATTATGAGAGAAAGAAAGAGAATATAGATATTTTTATGCCTAAATCATAACAAATCGATAATGGACGTTCATGTGTGACATTTCAGTTTTTCTTTCTAATCGAGGAATCGAAACATTTGTGTTATGCGCATCTTGTATTATCCATTATCTTTGAATAAAAATTATTATGTATCAATTATTAATCATAAGCTACTTTATGTGTTCCTTCTTTAATCTGTATTGTTTGTCATCCTTGATGAAAGGATCTCACTTGTACATCAATTAACATAGAGTTTTATAAGAATGCAAAATTGAGTGTTATGATTATTCTAGCATAAAAGACGAAAAATGATGTTCTATTCTGCTACATGAACATAGATGTGAATATAACTGATGTCAAATATGTATGAATATAGGTACATATATGCGTCAAACCACACAAGCCACGAATGAACTAGACACAACTCGATATAGACATCCCATTCATTGAATATATATATATTATATATTAAGTGATGCATTTATCCAAGCAAGTATTCATTCAAATGGAAACCTCATAATTATACTTAATTAGTGCAATATATTTACTATTATTACACAAAACTTGTAAGTCATTCTTTATACTAGAGTTTTGTAGACTTTAATATCAGGTAGATAGCCAAAGATAATAGATAATACAAGATCGCAGAACGCAATGTTTAGATTCCTCTGATTAGAAAAGAAACTGAAACGTCCACAGATGACGTCACAGTATCTATTTGTTATTAAATAAAATAAAAGGTACATTTAAAAACAGTGATTAATTTCAAAAGGAAATAAAAATTTGAAACCCGGGAGCTCTCCGTGGAGGCGGAGCTGCAGAGGACGGCCACGTTGCTCCGGGCTCCTAGATGCGTGCGGGCTACCAGCCAAAGGCCTCATAGTCCCGTGCGGTGTTCAAGACTTCCACTTCCTCCCTGATGCTGAAGCTGTGCGTCCCCGGGGGCTCGAGGCGGGAGGGAGCCTCCGGACGTTATTCCTTTGAGCCTTTACGTCTTAGCTTAGTTGTCCTAGAGGTATTAGATACATAGGCAAATCGTAGATGTGATGACGTCACATTTTTTTATTGGAAATATCTTCTTTGTTTACATGAGTTCTGCCCCCCCCCCCCTGGTATATAGCGCATTTTATTTTATTCCAAACAAAAACGAAAATATGAATTATTAAAATAATCTCAATGTTTTTTTTAGGAAAACTTATTTTTTTTAACTAACAAGATTGATCATTTGTGGTATTTTTATTTATTAACGTTATGCTTTTAGGGATGCCCCTCAATTTTTGAAACTTTGATTAACAAATGAGAGTATGGGTTTTTCAATATATATGCTGAGTTAATTGTAAATGTTATTTTTTATAAGGAAGATTAGGGTTTTTTCATACTAATAAATTTAAAATAAAGTCGATGCTGTTCTATCACATTCTCAATTAATGAAAATAATAACTAAGTACTTACTTATTTCAGCTTAGCGTTCTCACCAGATAATGTACATTTTGACTTACCTATATATATATATATATATAATATTAAAGTGTTGTATTAAGTACGACTTGTTGGTCTTTTCCAATGAAACGGAAAAAGTATATTATGATTGAAAGATCTGATGATGTTATGGAGGAGGCCTTCTTTCAAGTTTTTTTATAAAATAAAATTGTAGACCAACTATAAAATGTTGCTTAAAAGACCTCAAAAATGATGTCACGTTCAAAGAAATCAAGACTTATTGATTTTGAGTTTGTTCTCCATTCACGGCCACAATCGATAGGGACCGTATTTATGACCCAATGAAGTGTCCTCATATAATTGGCCACTCATCGCGTCATTTATTCACTGGCAATCAATGCGCCCACCATACACTGCCACCCATTTTGCCCACAAATCATTGGCATTACTGCGCCCATAATTTAGTGCCACACACCGTGCCCACAATGTATTACCACCCACTGCGCCCATTACTCACTGGCATTCATCGCGCCCACAATCATTGGCACTCACTGCGCCCACAACTCATTGGCACACACTACGCCCACAATTAACTGCCACTCATCGTGCCAACATATCATGCCACTCATCGTGCCCATTATTCACTGGCAATCACTGCGCCCACCATACACTACCACCCATTGCACCCACAAATCATTGGCACTCACTGCGCCCACAATACATTGCCACTCATCGCGCCCATTTTTCACTGGCAATCACTGCGCCCTTCATACACTGCCACTCAATGCGCCCACAACCACTGGCACTCACCGCGCCTATTATTAACTGCCACTCACCACAACCGCAATTTACCGCCACTCACTGCTCTCAAAACTTTCTGGCACTCACCGCGCCCAAAACTTTCTGCCACTGACCGCGCCCCCAACTCCCAGACATAATTGATCTTTTAAACTGCTTGGCAACGATCAACAAAGAGTTCTCCGTACTATGTGACTTTCTTCAACAACCTGAACTCCCTCTTACGGTCCCCCCTCAACACAACCCACTACGACAATCCCTTCCAGCACACCAAAAAGGGTCGGGGCACCTAAACATTCGTTTCCAAAGCAAGGAGGAGTATTGGATACGATCCAATACTATATTGTATTATTAGGTGAGACACCTGAGTCTCACCTGCACCTCACCTGCACTTAGTGTCCTGTATGTACCCACACCTATAATGTGTATATAAAGAAGAAGCCTCCCTGTATCAGGGGGCATAAATAAACTGATAGTCTTACTATCAACACTGGCGTGTCTCAATACATCAATGGCGTAGTGTAAGGACAACACCACATAAGCCAAGCATAAATCCAACAATATCAACAAAATAAAAATTCCTGAGAGGTCATAAAACTTCATTTTTTGTGATTTGCAAATGAAAAATTTCACGTAATTGGCGAAAAACGACATAATTCAAACAAATGCGTAGTTTTAAACAGTCTAGTTTTTAGCACTATTACAATAAATGATAAACGTACACAAAAATTTGGGTTCTAGGAATATTTGTATAAAACACTTATGCATAAGGAATTTTTGACAATGCATTTTTTCCACAAAATGATTTTAAATGACCGTAAAGTGAAGTTGATCCAGATAGCTGAGACTCTGAAGATATCGGAAGAGCGCGTTGGACATATCATGCATGAATATTTGGACATGCGAAAGCTCTGTGCAAAGTGGGTGCCGCGAGAGCTCACAATCGACCAAAATAACAACGAATGGATGATTCTGAGCAGTGTTTGAAGCTGTTCAATCGTAATCAATCCGAATTTTTGCGTCAATATGTGACAATGGATGAAACATGGCTCCATCACTTCACTCCCGAGTCCAATCGACAGTCAGATGAGTGGACTGCATATCATGAACCGAATCCAAAGCGAGGAAAAACGCAACAGTCAGCTGGGAAGGTTATGGCGTCTGTATTTTGGGATGCACACGGTATAATATTCATTGACTATCTTGAAAAGGGGAAAACAATCAACAGCGATTATTATACAGCCTTGTTGGAGCGTTTGAAAGATGAAATTGTTGAAAAACGGCCCCATTTGAAGAAGAAAAAAGTGTTGTTTCACCAAGACAATGCACCGTGTCACAAGTCAATGAAAACAATGGCTAAATTAAATAAATTGGGCTACGAATTGCTTCCCCATCCATCGTACTCTCCAGATCTGGCCCAAGCGACTATTTCTTGTTTGCAAACCTGAAGAGAATGCTCGCTGGCAAGAAATTTAAGGACAATGATGAAGTAATCGCCGAGACAGAAGCCTATTTTTCGGATAAAACGAAAGATTAACATAAAAGTGGAATCGAAAAATTGAAAGATCGCTATAATCGCTGTATCGCCTTCGAAGGCAACAATGTTGAATAATCAAATCGAATTTTGTCAAGAAAATGTATTCTTCTTAGTTAGTCTCGGGACTTATCAGCCGATCTGTTATGTATGCTATTTTTATTTGTACACGGGAAAGTTGAATGTACAATAAAAACAATAAATAAATGATGAAGCAAATTTTGAAGGACTCTGCATGGAGGCAAATATACATAAGGCTTCTAAATAAATATATGACAAACCAAGAATGACTCTATGGAAGTAAACACTTTTCAAATAATTCTTACAAAGACAATCTTGTAAGTAGCAAACAGTGGCATTTTATCATAAGGCAATTGAATTTATACTCCAAAACTTACAATTGAACGCACGAGGTCCTCCAACATCCCAGTTATATTAATACAAATATATATGAAGTATTAAATTTGAATATGGGATAATGGTAATTATTTTCTCTAGTTAAAGTTTCATATCAAATAAAGATTGAGAGATGAATTTTATGTAGAAATATAATAGTAAGTTCATAAAAATATTATCTAATAAATAATGATTATAATTAACTATTCAACTAGAAATAATCGCTCTAGTGACAATAAGAGTAATGACTTTACAGATTTATCCGTTCAGAATAAAAATTGTCTGCTTATGAGCCACAGCTTCCATAATTCGTTCCTGTACTTTCAAACCACACAGCTCTGATAATATATTTTAAAAGGAAGTGCGATAGCAGTGAGCGTTAAGGCCATAGAGATTTAAAGATATAGAGAGCTTATTCCCTTCAATAGCAGAGAAACATCGTTCAGCTGTATTTTTGTGTCCAGTACAAACAAAGTCATTTGTATTAGGTCATCGTAAGCTCGTCATAGAGATAGATTATATCTGTATGATCAGCTTACGATGACGTAGCACAAATACTTTGTTACCTCCGCCGAAGGAGGTATTGTTTTCACTGGAGTTGGTTTGTTTGTCAGCAGGATAACTGAAAAAGTACGGAACAGATTCGGATGAAACTTTGTGGAGTTGTTAGAAATGCCAAAGGAACAAGTGATTATATTTTGGCATCTCTGAGTGCAGAATTAAGATGCAAAATGAGCTAAATACTAATAAATATTTCAAGTTAGCCTACTCTGCCAATAGATGTCGCTGTGCTGTAAAATCGGGTGCCAGGAGCGTCTTTCTCTCGGAATTTCCGTCGAGGGGAACCCTCCCCCGTCCCTCTACGCCGCCCCAGTCGTGAAAAATCCGCCTCGGAAGGCTCATAAGGACCCCGTGACGGCGGAGGTTTGCACTCTCTGAGTGTATATATGCCTCTAGTTTTACATGCTTTCAATAGCATTCTTAATTTACATTTAGTATCTTATTACATATTCTCAAATAGCAATTTGATTTATAAATTACTATATTTAAAAAATCGTAATAATATATATTTTTCAATACATGAATGATGTCGAATAGGAACTCAGATAAGACCTCTGTACCAAATGTTATTTTCTTGTGTATTTGAAGGATAATTACAAACCATCATTCATGATTTTTGTATCAATGATATTCTAAAAAGGAAAACAAAAACATGATGTTAACTTTAAAAAAACTAATTTAAAACCGTAAAAATATTGTGCAATGAAGAACGTGTTAAAATATCATGAGCAATTATATTGTTTCTATTGATGAAGTTTTTTTTCATTGTTGATGTAGAGTAAGATCACTGAAAGAAGATCATGCACCTATAAAACGTAATAACAAGTAAGATCCTTCCTCTGATTGAGTCATTATTTTCGTGGATTAAAAACGTAAAAAGTAGTTGACACTGAATGACTATATACCTAATCAGCTCACGTACTTTTGTATGAAACGCATTATTTTTTTTTAAATCGTAAGCTAGTTTTATAACAGTATATATATATATATATATATATATATATAAACATAGATTTTTAATGAATGTCTTTTCTGGAATATACAGGGCTGTGCAGGTAAATTTGGAATAAGTTCACAGCCATCCAGATTAATAAGGAGGAGATCTGTATTGGTGAAATTAGCTGTGAGAGGTTGTGTGAATACTTGTTGTGAAATTTAAGATCGAAAACAAAAACAATTGTTTGCCATCACGATGGAGCAGGAGAAGAGGTCTGCCATTATTGAGCTGCACCGCGCAGGCCGCTCGGCCCAGGAGATTATCAGCCTCCTGAAGTACCCCTCTAGCACTGTTTATACCATCATCAACAGGTACAAGGCCACAGGGATGTCCAGCAGGTCCAAACAAAGCCCCAGAAGTGACAGGAAGAGGAGCCCCAGGTTCTTGGCTGGCCTGAGGAAGTCCATCAATGCCTTCCCAACCAAGTCCATGTCTGCCCTGGCCAAGGACCGCTCTGTGCATCGCAGCACCATATTCAGGGCCATAAAACATGACCTGGGATATAAGAGCTACGTCATGAAGGTCAGGCACCTGCTGACAGACAAGATGAAGGCCACCAGGGAGGCCAGGTGCAGGAAAATTCTGAGCTCTCTGAAGAACACTGGTGGGCACCTGAGGTTCTTCTGTGATGAGAAGATTTTCACTTTGGACAAAAAGAGGAACAGGCAGAATGACAGGTGGATCTGTAGGGAGGCTTCTGAGGTCCCCATGGTCTTCAGGACAAAGAACCCGGCTGCAGTGATGGTCCTGGGTGTCATCAGCAGTGAGGGCCACGTCATGCCGCCACACTTCTTTGAGCCCAAGCAAAAGGTCAACCAGGAGGTGTACTTGGAGGTCCTCAGTAACGTGGTCAAGCCTTGGATAGACACTGTGGCCTCTGGGAGGAAGTACACCTTTCAGCAGGACTCTGCCCCCGCCCACAAGGCCAAGACTGTGCAGGCATGGCTCAAGGAAAACGTGCCTCACTTCTGGGATCCTCAGACCTGGCCCTCCAACTCCCCAGATCTCAACCCTTGTGACTACTACCTGTAGGGGAAGTTGGAGGGGGAGGCCTGTGCGACCCACCACAACTCTGTGGTTGCCCTTAAGTCGTCCATCACGTCTGTGGCCATGTCCTTGGAGGCTGCGGAGGTGTCCAGGTCAGTGAGGGCATTCAGGTCCCGTGTGGAGACTGTGGTGGAAGCTGGAGGAGGACACATTGAATAAAAGTTGACCATAATTGTCTAATGTGTATTTTTTGTTTAATAAATATTTCTCTAGAACATCTCCTTATTGATCCTGGAGGCCATAAACTTGTTCCAAATTTACCTGCACGGGGCTGTACACAAAAATAAATTTAATGTATAAATAATGTTTGTGATATCCCAAAAGTCTAATTTATGTTAGACAATTGTCAGACCATAACGAAACATAAAAAACTATATCCAAAAGGTTGATTTACAAATTATTATATGAATATATAATTTAAGTGTACAATTTTAGGGCTCAAGTTGCAGAACGGTTATCAAAACAAATGATGACTCAATAAATTCAACGCACCTCTTTGATGATGAACTGTTGTGATCTAAGACCCTTTCTTGACTGCCTCTTAGACAACCGCGACAAGGGTGCTCTCAAGGACAGTCTGAATCGAAACTGCGATAATTCATCGAAAAGTATGAGTGCGACATCGCCGAACCGAGAAAGAATTAGGTCCTCGGACATCTTTTAATCCAATCTGATGATCAATATTTTATAAAATATTTATTTTTATAATTCTGCTGCCAAAGTATAAATTTAGACACTAACATCTTATCTTGTTATTTATTGTTGCATATACTTATTAAATCAACTAGTATTTATATGTTATACAATTATTTGAATTTGTACTTGAAGAAGCACCTGAATTTTTTTGGAGAAGAAGGAAGTACAATTTTTAGTGTTAAACAGTTTTAAAGCAAATTAAGAAAACTTGTCCTTCTTATACCTTTATAAGGAATTTGAACACCATCTAGCCTGCCTGGAGCCATACAAATGTATGTGAAATAAAGGTTGGAGCCATTAGATATGATTTACCTATCAGGAATCCGTTGATTCACTGGATAATCATTTTTAATCCTTCCTTCAAGATCGTATATTTCAAGAGACATGCTAGTTTTGGCTCCTGTTCTTCTTTCGTGTCCATATTTTTATCCTGTCAGTATAAACGTATGTATCCATAACATTAGTATAGCTGCTCATATACGTGTTAAATTGTTGAATGCATGATGGATGGGAGAAGTCATCATACTGTTTCTAATTTCTGTCATATCTTTTTGCAAATGTGTAACTTTGTTGTATCGAAATGTTATTACCCCTTAATGGTATTCCATTTCATTACGAGAATATTTATGACATGGTCACAAGACTCCTCTCTTTTTTTGGTGGAAGCTTTTTGCAGCTATCGTGCATTTTTTCATCTTATTACCTCCGCCGAAGGAGGTATTGTTTTCACTGGCGTTGGTTTGTTTGTTTGTTGGTTTGTCAGCAGGATAACTCAAAAAGTACGAACGGATTTGGATGAAACTTTGTGGAGTTGTTGGAAATGCCAAAAGGAACAAGTGATTCAATTTTGGCATCTCTGAGTGCAGAATTAAGATGCAAAACGAGCTAAATACTAATAAATATTTCAAGTTAGCCTACTCTACCAATAGATTTCGCTGTGCTGTGAATCGGGTGCCGGAGCGTCTTCCTCTCGGAATTTCCGTCGAGGGAACCCTCCCCCGTCCCTCTACGCCGCCCCAGTCGTGAAAAATCCGCCTCGGAAGGCTCATAAGGACCCCGTGACGGCGGAGGTTTGCACTCTCTGAGTGTAAATATGCCTCTAGTTACCTCCGCCGAAGGAGGTATTGTTTTCACTGGCGTTTGTTGGTTTGTTAGTTTGTTGGTTTGTTGGTTTGTTAGTTTGTTGGTTTGTTGGTTTGTCAGCAGGATAACTCAAAAAGTACTGAACGGATTTGGATGAAATTTTGTGGAGTTGTTGGAAGTGCCAAAGGAAGAAGTGATTAAATTTTGGCATCTCTGAGTGCAGAATTAAGGCGCCAAATGAGCTAAATACTACTAAATTTTCCAAGTTAGCCTACTCTGCCAATAGATGTCGCTGTGCTGTGAAATTGGGTGCCGGGAGCGTGTTCCTCTCGGAATTTCCGTCTAGGGGAACCCTCCCCCGTCTCTCTACGCCTCCCCAGTCGTGAAAAATCCGCCTCGGAAGGCTCATGACGGCGGAGGTTTGCACTCTCTGAGTGTATATATGCCTCTAGTTACCTCCGCCGAAGGAGGTATTGTTTTCACTGGCGTTTTGTTGGTTTGTTGGTTTGTTAGTTTGTTGGTTTGTTGGTTTGTCAGCAGGATAACTCAAAAAGTACTGAACGGATTTGGATGAAATTTTGTGGAGTTGTTGGAAGTGCCAAAAGGAAGAAGTGATTAAATTTTGGCATCTCTGAGTGCAGAATTAAGGCGCCAAATGAGCTAAATACTACTAAATTTGCCAAGTTAGCCTACTCTGCCAATAGATGTCGTTTTGCTGTGAAATTGGGTGCCGGGAGCGTCTTCCTCGGAATTTCCGTCTAGGGGAACCCTCCCCCGTCTCTCTACGCCTCCCCAGTCGTGAAAAATCCGCCTCGGAAGGCTCATGACGGCGGAGGTTTGCACTCTCTGAGTGTATATATGCCTCTAGTTATAAATACAATTACCAGACATCTGTTTTCTCTTATATATCTTCTTGATTGAAACTCAAGTGAATAGATTATAGAAGCATATTTGGTGTCCTGCTGAATCATTGCCCTTTTGATCAAATTTATAATTGTGTTTTTCATATGTCTATGTATGGAACACAATTTTTCTGGACGTCTTTTTTGCTCAATGGTCGTAAAGAATAAGAATATCCACCTTTGGAGTACATTGCCAACATCTTGAATCCCAACACCTTGACTACAAAGAAAAAATAGCAGAATAGACCTGGTAGTAGATAATTTTTACGACACATCCATTGAAAGAGAGCTCTTCGTATAAATTGATAAAAAGAGGAGTTTATAAGGATAAACAAGTACTGTTAAAAGGAATTGCGTGTGCATTACAACTTTTTTATACTTTTATACAACGTTGAAAAATCCACACTAAGGTTGTAATTGGTTTAAAAGAATACGAAAAAAAAATATCACAGACTTCATTGACGCAAATAATTAATATTTTAAATTATCCGCTCCTCAAACATACTTCATTGTTTAGCTTTTGGGTTATAATATTTTATTTATGAGTTCAAATAAACGTCGACAGTTTGTCTAGAAGTTGAGTAAAAATATTTTTTATTTAACATATAACAAAGCAAAATTATTCCCAAAGAATAGAAAAAAAAATTGATGAAAAAGGTTGATAATTTCTGATTTATGAACCAAAAACTTTCTCTAGCCCTCAAGTTGCGTAGGCAGATGCACAATATAAAGTGCTGGAGTGCCATTTCCCACTCCATATAAAGAAGGAAGCCTTCAAAGAAAGAGTTCATAATGGAACTCATAAGGAATGAAAGGGATTTTATAACAGGCATTGTTTGACGAGCACAATTGATTAATATAACAATGTTCCTGAGGAGTTTTCTTTCATTTTAATCCATTGAGTCAAGGTTTATTATCTTTTAAGGAGATATCAAATAAGAATTAAACATATGTTTGACTGTTATATCTGTTTTATGCTTTAATTTTCCCCCGGTTCACCAGAAAGAAACTATTGAACTAAACGGTTTTTGAAACAAGAAAACTAAAGTTGTTCAATCAATCTGTATATACAATACTTAATCTTAATATTTAATTAGTCGATTTTTTAAATTAATTTGTCAAACTTATATGTTGCTATTTAAAAAATTGCAATACAAAGACTCATTTTAAAGATCATTATTGCATTAAGCTCAGAAAAAGATGGCCAGGATTTTTTCCTTCAACGAGATTGGTTGAAAAAAGAGCGCGTAAAATACAAATAGTTGGCATTCTGAAATAAATATTTCTTCACTTTGGAGTTTGATCATGAGCTCAGTGTTTCTCATTCTATGTCATTTACTCATCCTTTGAATTCCCCTCTATTTGTTTGCTTATGAAATTGAGCAAATTTTCAACTAAGTGCTAGAATGAATGCTTTGTTTTATACACCATGCCGGTAAATAGAACAATCGAATATATATGAAATAAGTCATTATAACAAAATAATATTTTATATAGATGAGCTTGCAAGAACTACCATAAAGCTTAATGTTATGTTTGTAGCTAACCAATTGTAGTTTTTGCTCTGGTTATTCTTATTTTGGATACTTAATCTGTTCCGAAATCAATATTATTTATCCTCTTAATCCATGTCTTACAAGATCAAAAAGGAAGGTTCATCAAATTTGAGATCATTTAAATTACCGTATTTTCCGCGCTATAAGGCGCACCTCGGAGCCTTCATTTTTTTTTTCAAAAACTGAACATGCGCCTTATAATCCAGTGTCCCTTATATATGGATCAATATTGAGTCACAACAGATCTTACAGGCCTTGCATGTAAATCCGCACAAAGTTCAATATCCTCCATATCCAAAATTTTAATTTTTTAGACTTATCTTACTGGTTTTTTTTTTGCATTCCCTTTAGTGCACTAAAACTGAGGCAAACGTTAAAAATGTTATATGGTTAAACATATTTTTTTAAATAGCACATTTAATTGATTATAAGACTATCAAAAATGATAATGATGATAAACTATTAAAATATTTGGTACATTATGAACTAAATCGAGATATTAACTATTTGAATTAATATTTTTGAAAGTACAACTTTAAGAGATGTCTTTGGTTAAATTCAGTGTTCACTTCTACTACAGACTTCCGTCATTATTCAGTTCCTTCAGGAGGAAAAGCTTACGGTCTAAAATTAATTCAATCCCTCATGGGATATTTGTAATGTTTGTTGTACTATGGTAAAACAGCAATAAATACTTAACTAACAAAAAAGGAGTTTTGAGGTGTTTGTACTCGCTGCATAGATATAATCCGCAGGATTTAGCATATATTTCCTCAATTTTCCAGTGTTGGGACGTTTGGGAGTGGATAAAATGAGCCAATCAGCTCTAAGAGCTTGACATCGAACGCTTTGTTGATGCGGCTCTGTGTCAGTTCTACCAGAGGAGCCACTTAAACACATTCTGAAAACAAGTCACCCGAGTCTCAATTCCATTTTGCAGAAGGCGCATCTTCTTTTAATCGAATCCTCTTGTGATTTCCTCAAAAATAGGAAGGAAGTTGCCAGCCTGTAGCGGAACCACTTATCGGCAGAGCTCAAAAAGGGGTTCCTAAAGAGGTTGTTGGATCCGTAAAGAACGTTTGTGCTAGGAGAAAGTCCCACGGTCGAAACGTCGTCGGACAAGCCGCTCTGGAAATTCCTCAGAAGAGATTATATCTACTGCCCTATGAGTTTGTTGAAGAGAAATAACCCGATGGTAATGAAGAAAGATGTTAGAGGATCAGTTGTACACGTACATGGCTTTAGCGCTATATTTTGTGCACTTCTGTATTGTGAACCCATTTTAGGATGAGTCAATCCCTCCTTATCTCTCTTAGTAAAATATTGAGTTGATAATTTAGGATAAAGCTTTATGGAATCCATGCCATATTTTTTGCCAAACTGGCGATCCATCATTCAACAAAAGTAAAGATATAAATATAAACAAAGATAACAAAAACCAAATGATAATTAATTGATTATTTATTTAAAACGTATCTGCACAAACCTTATTGTATATATTTGGTTGAATTCGTCAAAATTATATACCTACTGAGCCAAGAAAAAAAAGACAAATATCGATATATATCTCTCAAAATAACACAAAAGGCACTAAAAAGACACAATTAATTGGATAATAAATAAAAAATACACAAAAATAACAAACCACTATGTTATAACTGAAAAAAAATTAAATTCAAAGAAATAAAAACTGCAATGACATATTATTATATGATATTGAAACTCTTATATGAAGTTTGACAAGAGGTAAAACGTCACGTATTTCACTGTCTAAAGCAGATCTTTTTGTTTTTAGAGTATGTATCTTCTTGATCACTGCGTTGATGGTGCTTTCTTCTTTTCCATGGTTAAAATAATCCTCTCTCTTCAAATTGTAAAAGCTAAAATTTTCACATAAAACCTTGCCCGGTACAGTATATAATGGGACAAGTTTCCCACATTCGAAAAGAAAATATTCCCCGGTTTCATCCTTAACTGACACATCCCCGCATTTAATCTTCTCTCCAGACGACAAGAATAATCCGCACAATATTGGCATCCGCATCCTGTAGCATTCGGGATGTTGGGAAGCTTAAAATTGGTATATTGTTATCAATTGTTCCTTAGTAATCAAATGATCATCATTTCATATATAACCATTTTAATATGGCCTTGTTCTTGTAGCGGGACTCAAATAGCTAATTGGCGACATTTCTAATTACCTCCGCCGAAGGAGGTATTGTTTTCACTGGCGTTGGTTTGTAGGTTGGTTTGTAAGCAGGATAACTCAAAAAGTACGGAACGGATTCGGATAAAACTTTGTGGAATTGTTGGAAATGCCAAAAGGAACAAGTGATTAAATTTTTGCATCTCTGAGTGCTTCTTTAAGATGCAAAATGAGCTAAATTCTAATAAATATTTCAAGTTAGCCTACTCTGCCAATAGATGTCACTGTGCTGTGAAATTGGGTGCCGGGAGCGTCTTCCTCTCGGAATTTCCGTCGAGGGGAACCCTCCCTCGTCCCTCTACGCCGCCCCAGTCGTGAAAAATCCGCCTCGGAAGGCTCATAAGGACACCGTGACGGCGGAGGTTTGCACTCTCTGAGTGTATATATGCCTCTAGTTTCATCATTTTATTCATTTCAATGACAATGAACGTCGCGTAATATATAATGACACCGTTTTGAACATTTTAATTAAATATATTCTACCAATCTTCCTTAAAGCTGATTATTGCTTGTTGAATCAACTTATAAATAGTCCATTCTCCATATAATGTAAATTCAGAGCGTACTCTATAAAATACTATTTCTTAGAATATGCGTTTTTCTAAATTCCATTATCCAATCGACTTATTTCGTTATTTTTGAGCAAATGCCGGTAATCAAAGTCCTTGCAAGAGCTAAATACAAGCTACTTTAGACAGGGACATATACATATTGCTTTGTACAACATCGAAAACAATTATATGATATGTCGTTATCTGGAAATAATATTCAATATTTGTTTTTGCAAAACTTATGTAACTTAGTTACACAAATACAGAGTTTTTACCTTGCATAATATGTTCTATAGAGTTTCTACAATTTTGTTTCTGATCATGTTTCTACCATTCTAACTGATCGCATACGAAGATCATTTTATTGTTTTTCATTTAGTAGTGGAGTTATTTGAAGAACCAAAATCTTTTTTGAACTCCTAAAAACAACTTATTCGTGTGACGTCATGTTTTATTTATAATATATAAGAAATAATCTGTTTGTCGTCTACATCGTTGAAGATTCAAGAGTCTCTATACCTTGGACCACGTTTATTCGACTCCTTGCTGGAATGCTTCTTCCGTTGACCCTGCACGTGCAGGGAATCCCATGCACCAAGGAGATAATATGTTCTATGTAGAAGGCCCTCCCATATCGAGATGAGATAGAAACTAACCAGTACAAGGGTTTCAATGTTGTTCCATAAGCCCTTACTAGTAGAAGCAAAATAATAATATGATATTAGTTTATTAATATCGTCTCCCATTTTGTGGCAATTTTCCATTTGAATAATAAACTTTTTAGACTTGAAACTTGACAACTTGAAGAGTTCATGTCGTTGAATGATCTGAGTCTACAAAATGTCGGATGTACTCCGACTTTTGTGGGCGGAATGGGCCAGTCTATAATAGATCTGACCTTGACAAACCATTTGAGTCACCACCTTGTTTCGGAATGGAGAACTGAAGATCAATACTCAGGATCTGACCACAGGTTTTGTATCTTCAAAATCAATGCAAGCAGGACCTTTTCCGGAGGTTTGAATCTGAAGAGCATAGATTGGTGCAAGTTTGCATCCATACTAGAGACTAAAACACTTCCCTTGGAAAGTAGCTGTTTGGACACATGTGCAATGGATCTAGAGGCCTCCAACATAGCTGGTGAAATCTCTGAATCCTTGAAGAATTCAAGTAGGGTGATGTCTGGTACTTTGAGAAAGGTAAACCCTTGGTGGAGCAATGAGCTTAGGGTACAGCGACGCAAAGTCAAATTTCTTGAGCGTAAGAAGCAGTATGAAATGTACAAAGTCGAAAAACAATTGTATAAAACAATGATTATTAAGGCCAAGAGGGAGGCATTCAAAGCGTGGATTGGCACTTTGGAAGCTCCAAAAGATATATCTCGGCTAATGAAGACCAAAATGAATCATACCAATGCTCGTGTAGGTATCTTGAACGGACTTTTGGACGAAAAAGAGAGCTTGAAGTCGCTTCTAAGAGAGCATTTTCCTAATTCTAAGGACGTCAACGATACTAACCATGAAGACGGTACTTCCATTAACCTTGAACCCCATATAAAATACTTTGACGAAGATCTTGTGAAGTGCGCCATTTTAAGTCTCAAGTCAAACAAAAAGCCAGGCCCTGATCTAATTCCTCCTCAAGCTTTTAAGAATCTGCCCCATAGTTTTATAGTGAGATTAACGGATCTCTATAATTTAGTTTATTACTCGGGGTATACTCCCAATGGTTGGAGGATAAGTAAAGTAATATTCATTCCCAAACCGGGTAAGGATAATTATTCCGAACCTCGAGCCTTCCGCCCCATTTCACTCACCAATGTGGCACTAAAAATCTTAGAGCGAATGCTGCAATGGAAGATCTTTGAGAAATGTAGTTTGGCTCTGCCGAACCAATTTGCATTTACAAGAGGAAGGTCCACTGATACAGCCATCAGCAAACTCGTGGACTCAATTGAGAGCAGCTACCACCGGAATGAAGAGGCCCTTGTAGTATTCTTGGATATCGAGGGTGCTTTTGATCGGATTAGCTTTGATCATATCATAGATGGAATGAGGAAGTATGGAGTGGACAATATGACAATCCGATGGTATGCCAACCTACTGAAGAATATAACTGTTTTTGCAGAATTGGGTGGCGAACGTGTTTCAGTTTCACCAACCAAAGGATGCCCACAAGGAGGAATCCTATCAGCCCTTGCATGGAACCTTGCTTTCCAAGAAGCTATAGACCAGCTCAAACCACCGGTTTATACAGTTGCTTACGCTGATGATCTGGCTTTGTGTGTTCGTGGTACGGATCGTCAAACCATTAACAACTTGATGCAAGGTGCCCTTAATAGGCTTAAAAGTTGGGCAAACACTAGAGACACTACCTTCAGTTCAACCAAAACAAAATATATGCTTTTTTCAAAAAGAAGAAAATGCAAGGATACTTCCCTCTACCTGAATGGAGCCAAGATTGAGGGAGTTCGAACATTTAAATATCTTGGAGTAATAATTGACGATAGTCTAAACTGGAGAAAACACATAGAATATGCAATCTCTAAGGCTAAGAGGAGTCTCTTTGCCCTGCGAACTTTTGTTGAATCCGACTGGGGGCTTAGCCCACGAAAGTCTAAATGGATCTACGAGACCTATGTTCGATCTATAGTGAGCTATGGCGCTATTGTTTTTGCACCTAAACTTCTAGGCACTAGGTTCATCAAAAATGAACTCAGTAAACTACAGAGACTTGGTCTGATGAGCATAACAGGAGCTATGAGGTCTACACCTACTGCGACTATGGAAGTACTATGTGGGCTCCTTCCACTTCATCTATTTGTAATGGAGCGTGCGAGTTTAATTAGGCTTCGGACTAAAAAGGAAACTCCACTGAAATGGTTCGACCACCTACAAAGAGGACACTTGCAATATTTAGATAAATATTTGCAAGTAAAAAATATCCCAACTCCTCCACTTCGGGTCCCTTTCTGGTCCAATAATCTGGGCTACGACATCAAAAAATATTGGTGTATCAATGATTTTGATCTCATCGGTTACACTGACGGGTCAAGAATCAAGGATCAAACAGGTGCTGGATGGGCTATAACGTGTGGGGACAAAGTACTTGATCAAAAGTCTTTAAAACTTGAAGACACAAACACAGTGTACCAAGCTGAAGTGGAAGCCATCAGAAACATATGTAGTAATCTCAGTGGGAAAAATTTGAACAGAAGAGAATAATAATCCTTTCTGACAGCATGTCGGCTATCAATAGTCTGGACATTAAACCAGGTGACCTTTGGAGTGCATAAATTATCGCGTGTAAAGACGCCATCAATAATTATAATTGTAAAATCACGTTAGGATTGATCAGAGGACACAATGATAGCACCGGGAATGAATACACCGATATGCTAGCAAAGGATGGCGCCATGAGAGGTACACCAATCTCAGTATCTATGTGCCAATCAAAGAATGCTCTTAGACAAGAATCTTTGAAAGAATGGCGAATTGCATGGCAAAGTATGAAGTGTTGTCGTCAAACAAAACTGTTCATCACTTAGCCCTATGTTGGAAAAATGATATTCAGTTTCAAGAGAAACCAAATCTCTGTCATTGTTGGAATGGTGAGCGGTCACATTGATCTAAATCGGCATCTCTTTAAGATGGGGAAGGTTGAGAGCCCAACTTGCCGGCTCTGTAACGACGACGAGGAAACTCCATATCACCTCATCTACAATTGTCCTTTTACACGACAGAAGATAAGACAACTCGAGGGAAATATCGTTGAAAGAAGGTTGTCTCTGAAGGAATATATTTCTAGAACATTTAAATGTTTATCCACTTTTAATGATATTTTTATTAATAAAGACAATAGCTACTAGATAGGTCACTACCGGCTGATACCGGATTAGGTTCCGGTGAGGTGGGTCTATTCTAGGAGCTGAACAAACAAACAACTTTTTAGACTATTTATCATTAATTTTTTGTTTCGAATAAGGAATGTTTTATTTTCTTAGTGACTGTGTTTTCGCACGACTTTCTTATGACGTAGCAAGAGGAAAAGTTCATATATTAAAATACATTATTTTACACAAAGAAGGTAAAGAAGTAAGTAATTATTATTATTTTGGCCGAAAGTGTAATAATGTAAACAAACTCGTCATTCTTGTCGGGGGTGCAAGTCTAATATTGAGGACATTTCTCCCTAATACCCAGGCTTGGGGATCGGAGTTTTTTTTTTTCTTTTGATCAGCAGTCTATTGCGATACAAGACATTAAATCACTGATCACAAAAGGTCAAAATCGTTATATTGCAAAAATAGACACTGAAAGAATGCGATCCAATCATATTCATGAAAACTCTCATACATAAATAAAATACAGCAGCTGCCATAAATTATGTTCCTAAATAAATCAGGAGAAGAAAAATTATTTTAACATTGGTGGAAAGTTAGCCGATGGATTGACTTCGATGTTAAATTTTGTTCCTGGATTTTATTGAGATTTCAATAAAAATCCAGGAACAAAACTTTCTAAATGCGTTCATATCCCTATTAAATAATCAAAATGATGATTTATATATCGCAATTTTCTACTGAATGCTCAAAAATCTACCTTCTATGTATCTTGACGCGCACGGACGTGTTATTTGTCTTCTTCTGTGATCGTCTGATTATAAGTGGAAATTAAGTGAAATTAGTCTTTTTGTGACTTTTTTAAGGCTTGTCGTGACTCTGACTACTTTCTGCCTCCTTCATCTTTCGAACCAGCCTTGGTTTAGGCCTAAAGGCTACTTCGAGGCCCCTGGTCTCCTAGAATGAAGAAATAAATATTTCTTTCAACTACCTCTCCTCGGGGTTCTACTCGTCAATCTTCACGTCTTCATCCAAAGTCCTTCCCTTCTTCTTTCTTTCAGGTGAGGGGGTCTGGCTTTTTCTTTTTTCTTTTTCTTTTTTCGTCTTCGTTTCTTCATTTTTTTATCACTCTTTTTTTTTTCGTCTTCATTTTTTTTCCCTTTTAAATCACCTTTTTTTCGTCTTCATTTTTTTTTTTTTTTTAAATCACCTTTTTTTTTTCGTCTTCGATTTATTTATTTTTTATATACTTTCCTTCTTTAATCTCTGATTCTTCTCTTTAAAAAATTTAAACGCATCATTCTTCATATTATCTTCTCGTTGAGATTCGTGGACCTTGATTTTTTGTTTTGTTAGCGCTGATAGAACTCTCCTTTTATTTTTATTTTCTTCGCCTTCTTCTTTTTGCCATCGTGATTGATGTCTGAGGTTAGAAGGGATAAACCTCCTGATAAGGTTAATGATGATTCTTCTATCCCATCTTCAATTATACAAGGAACCTCTTCAAGTGTATCTGAGAACACGGTTTTTCTTGGATCCAATGCTAGTAGTTCCGGAGCCAGCTCCATGGACACGGTTTTCCAGGAGGCTAATCAATCAAACAAAAAAACGAGTCGTCCTATGTCGTATAGCAGCATTGCTGGTGCAAACATAAAAAGTGATGCATTTAAATTTGTCAGTGATGGTTCAGTTAATGATAGAAAAGGTTGGAAAAACTTTTGTCTTTTGCTCAAAGGATTGATAAACGGTCTCCTTGAGCAAAAGTCAAATGAACCCAGGAAATTTGGCCCACATTGCTAATAATGTTCTCAAGCTTAACCCTAACCAGGCGGGTTATTTTGGCTCCTCTATAGCCGGGGGGGGGGGTGGATTCCACCCCCCCCCTCAGATCTCGGCAACGGAGCGACGAAAATTTGTGAAATTTGGCACACAACTAGGTCTCCCACTAATGTACAACCACACGAAATTTCATCACCATAGAACAAAGGGTTTTTAATTATGCATGTTAATTTATTCAAATATGCAAATTTTGCATCAAAATGTGATCTTTCATACACATAACAGAAATTAATGCCACTAGCATCAATCTTTAGCATTATTACATCATAGTATCATACTGATATATCATACATGTCACAGAACAGGTAAAATTAAATTGCATACAGTAATTAATTATGCAAATTAGTCGGTATTTATGCATATTTCCAATTAATGCATCAATGAAACGTTCGCAAAATGACCTGCCGCGCCGTAGGGGTAGGTCCGATTTTTCGAAAATGGTATCAAAGATGCGCAATACTTCAATCTTAAAAGTCATAAAATTTTAGCGCGTAATTTTTTTTTTCACGAAAATATCCCAGAAAAACCGGAGGGGGGGGGGTGGATTCCACCCCCCCCCCCCCCGGCCTGGTTAGGGTTAAGCCACAAGAAGTCCACAGCATAAGTTGGGACAGACCTCATAGACCCTTGATTATAACTTGTCAAAAAATTCCAATGGATAGAATCCTTAATGACATTGTTCTTCCGATAGAAGTTGATTTCAGAGATGTAGATAACAATCCCTTTCAAGTGATGATAGATTGTCGCAAACTTATGCTTGCAAGGGATGGAGAACATAATTTTGACCTGACCTTAAAATACGGATACGGGAAAATTTGCGAACAGGCAGTGCGCGGATTATTAAACCCCTTTTGTAAAGTAAACTCTCTTCGTGTTGGCAATGCATCTGTCTCTGACAAATCGGCTCTGAAAAAATTTCCGATCTTCAATGACCCGAAGTATCAACATTGGAACACAAAAAGTTCTGATTTGATCGTTAACGTCAATGGAAACCCAAAAAACATACCCTCATTGATCCCATGTGGAGAGGAGATTGAATCACTGGAGTTTCTTGGCCAGGCAAGACAATGTGCTAACTGCTTCAGGTTTGGACATTTTAGATCAAAATGTGGAGAAAAAACACGATCAATAAATTTTTACAAGTCTTGGATGATGGCCAGGCTAAAGAAAATTGAAAATAAAGAATTGGAATATTTTACAAAAAATGATTATCCTGTTCAACACGATAAGGCACAAGCTGAAATAATCATTGACATACCCGATAATATAACCCCTGAAGTGAGTACACCTATTGAACCCGTAAATTCTGATAATATAGCCCCTGAAGTGAGTACACCCATTGAACCCGTAAATACTGATAATATTATCAATAACTCGACTGGGAATGTAACTGCACCTATTGAAAATGATTCAAATGAAAATGATGCTATAGTATCTGATTCGGCTAGTGTAGGAGCTCATGGTTCTTCTGCTTCTCAAACAAAAACTGTGGGAAAGCCAAAAAGCCACTATTAAATGAAAAATTAATTTTGCTGGGGCGCACGAGATCCCAGTCCCTAACCAAAAGAAACAGGAGAGATTCAAATAGTGGGCCTGATATAAATTCTTCTAATAATAAAAAGAAATCCAGAAATGATTCGGAATAATTTTTTACAATATAAAATCACCGACCACTTCCCGTCTTCGATTTCTAAGGATATAGAGACCAGCATGGGAGTTTCAAAAATCCTTTCTTTTAATGTTAGAGGTGGTAGAGATAGAAGGAATAGACATGCCATCATGAAACACCTTCTGTCTCTTAATCCGGATATTATTTGTTTACAAGATATAAAAACCAAGGTCTCGTCGACTTGCAACGAAAATTGTAGGCTTTGCCTGCCAATTTTTTCCATTACTTTTTCTCGGGCACGGGTAGAAGAGGTGTGATGACTTTTATTACAAGGCGAATAGAGAAACCTCTTTTTATAGATGATTTTATTAATGACGGTGAGTGGCACAAAATAATTTTAAACACCTCTGGTTGTTCTTTTTCTATTGTGAATGCTTATGGTCCAAATTCCCGATCGTTGTCATTCTTTCAATCAGTTATTGATGCGGAGAGACTCAGCCATCTTCCTTTATTGTTGATTGGTGATCTTAATGTAGACTTACATAAACTTCAGATCAACTATCCCAACTCAGCTGCCCTCAAAGATCTTATTCATAAACTATGTTTGGTGGACGTCACAAGATTTTTCTGTCCCGAAGATACCGTTTCTTGGAGCTGTGGAAAAAGATCTTCGAGAATCGATTTGGCACTAATTTCCCCATCACTACTGCGTCATATTAAGACAGCTTTCTATAGGCCTGATCCATCCTCCGATCACAAAATTATTGATATTACCATAAAATATATTCCACGCAAGAAAGCTTTTCAAATTCCTAACTGGATTCTCTACAAAGATCGATTCGCGAGATCACTTGGTTTAAATCTTGACAAAAGAGCCAACCTGATAACTCCAAAGGGAGCTTATCCATCTCTTATTAATATTATCAAAAAGACTGTTCGCAAGTTTGTCGCAAGCCACAAAAAGAACTCTTCGAAAATTCAAAACGACATTGAGAGTGCCATGAACTCATCTTCTATTTTTATCAAACAAGTTACTGCTGATCTTGTAAACAATTACAGAATTACCGACATCGCGGAAGCTGAAATGGAAAGGAAGAAGATCAGAGATACAAATCCAAATTTTAGATTTAAGTACCTCCCCCCAAAAAACTTGAGCTCCACGTCAACCATTAAACGTATTGTTGATGGTGGTAAGGTTTTAAAGACTCCAAGTGATATATTGTCATATTTTCATAAACGATTTTCAGAAGTTCTAGGTGGCAATAGACTGAATTTTCCAAAGAAGAAATGTAAACAAATGCCTGAAGTGTTTACAACTGAAAATATCATTAAATATATTAATTGCAATCTCAAGGACAATAAAGCCTCTGGTCCTGATGGTATCTGTGGACGCATCTTCAAACTTGTTCCAAATGAGGTTGCTCCCTATTTATTAAGTATTGGAAAGTACATGGAGAAGTATGGCAAAATGCCCAGTGCCCTCTCAAAAGGGCGCATTGTTTTAATCCCAAAAAAGGGGGACGGTAGTCATTTTAATCATTGGAGGCCCATAACTATTTTAAATTTTACATACATAATTTTAGCAGGGGTTTTAACAAAACAAATTGAACCTATTTTAAATGATCAAATTCAAATTGAACAGAAGGGCTTTCTTAAGAAACGAAAGATTACAGATATATCCAGAAATATTCTTACTGCGGTTGAGTCTTTAAATAAAAGGGACCGATACGGAGCTTTAATAGCTATCGATTTTAGTAAAGCCTTTGACTCAATTCGGCATGATCATGTTTTAAAGTCTATTAAAAAGCTTCTTCCCCAAAAGTTTTTTAACCCCATCAGGTCATTATTATTTAATGGTTCTTCAGTTTTAACGTTAGATGGATTAAATAGTGCCCCCATTTTACTCAAAAGGAGTTGCAGACAGGGTTGCCCCATTGCTCCTCTTCTGTTTGTATCCGCGCTACATGACCTCACAAGAACGTTAATGAGAAAGTATATAGGTTTTGGTGTATCTTTTAATAATGGGAGACATTTGATTGATTTATATGCCGATGATGTTACTCTGATGATCGAAGCCAGTTCCGAAGCTCAACTCATCAAGAGAATTGAAATCATATTGTCCTTCTTTAAAAAATTCGAACTGAAGTCCGGTCTTGGAATGAATACTAAAAAAACAGGCATACTGCCATTAGCATCGTGGAATCCAGACCCCTCTGTTATGATCTCTAGTTGTAAGGTTGTACAGTCAGTGAACATTCTTGGTATAGAGTGGATGAAAAATGGTGTGTCTATGTCTAACTGGTTGGAAATGAATTTAAAAATTTATAGATCTTTGAAACAATGGCGCCATCTCTCATTAATGAAAAGGATCGATCTTTATAATACACGTGTGGTGCCTGTTGTTTTGTATAGGGCGACTTCGATTCCTTCACTTGCCGAGTATGCAATCAAAGAAGAAGAGTCTTGGTTGACCTCACTTTTTCACAAATCTTATCTTCCCGCCCTCAAACGTCCCAAAAAATTATAGGGGGAGGCTTGTGTCTCTTAGATGATATTCTTCCAACCTACTATCGTAAAATAGTTGAAAAAATGGGCGTGTATCATGAACAAGACTGGAGAAGGTACTTCACTTCTACGGAATTTTATAATTGGATTCACATGGGCACCATTTTAACAAATTCAGATTTGGAAATGTTTTCTCCCTTTTTAGCATCGATTCAGAGGGTATTATGGAGATCCCATCCTGTTTATTTATCGGATACAACAATCGATATTATATACCAAAACAAGGACAAAAAACCGTTTATCAAGAGATTTGGAGATCCTGTTGTTCTCGAGAGAACTGCTCTTAACCAAAATAAATTTACAGCACATGACTTAGATAGGTCAAATTTTAACATTGGAAGGTTCCGCTTTCCACTTGAACGTTCTTTTATTGGTTTTAATCCTTCGAAGCCGTGGTTTTTAAAATTTGCACTTAAAAGACCTAGATATGATGGAGCGATTTCAATATCTGAAAGATTTCAAAGTTTGTTGGGCCTCTCTTTGTCCTGGAAGAGAAGAATTCTGAAATCTACGGGTAGTATTGCCGATGGTGCAAAATTTACTGCACAATTACAAATTTCAGGACAAATCCTCAAATTTCAGCTTCCTTGCATGAACTGTGGGTTTTTATTAAACAATATCTTCCATGCATTCGTAGACTGTCCAATCCTAAAGGTGTTTAAGCTATTCGTAAAGCTTAACGTTTGTGAAAATGAAGACGATTCCTCAAATATTTTAAAAGCCTATGTTCTTTTTGGTGTCTTTAATCTTAAAAAGAAATCTCCCCCCAGTCACAAAGCAATTGAATCTGCAATACAAAATGTCAAATCTTTAATTGCACAAAAACTTACTACTAACAAGTACATTTTAGAAAAAGATCTAAGACCTATCCTCATTGGTGCTGCCGCCCGCCACTCTGCTTTTGAGGTCAAAATTCCTGATTTGGGAGCGTCAACATGGAAATGGGCTGGAGACCTCATTAAATTTTATCCGAACAGTTCAAAATTCTATTGGAACGACATCAGAAGGATTTTAAGAATGCATCGCCGTTTTGTATTGAATACAAATTAGTTTTATCAACTGTTGTTTTATATATATGGTTTTTATCTGGTCGGTAATTTTGAACTATAATGTTCATTGATGTTTTTATTACGTAACTGTCCAGATTTGATTTCTTATTGTTTCTGTATGTTTTTAGTGTATTTTTTGTACACTGTATTCTTTTTTGCAGTAACAGAATAAAATTATTTTAACCATGAAAAAAAAAATCTACTAATATCCAAAAATGATTGCTCAACTTGCCTCTTGATTGGAGTTAATGTTTTGGTGACAAATTTGGAGTTACATAGAATAGAAGGTATGTTTATTTCATGGAACATGAAACGTCATAGTTTCTTCTCTTTATTTTTTACGTCATAAAAAATATATTATAACAATATATTTTTGATTACGTGAGTGGGGAAAATTAGGTTACAAAATTCCTGCTTGCCGGTGTGACGTCATTAAACCCCACTAGTAAGCGAGTAGTCAACTCTCTTGGCAATCTTTCCTTATTGTGTCCTTTTCATATTTTCACCTTTCAGACAACTATTTATGTATGTTGTTTGCCATTTTTATTATATGTATTACAATAATAACACATGGAAATTCTTCAACCTAAAAAAATATTCTTATCCAATCATGAAATATTTTTTGTTAAATAGATATTATAAAGGAAACTGTTCCATTTCGTAGATTGGAAAAAAAGATATTGTTCCGTAAATGTTAAGTTGGAACTACCGATTGCTTTTGGGTATTTCGTTACAACGGATGTAAATTTCTGTTATCGATAGTGATCTTTTTTTTTTCAAAACTTGGGCAGGGAGTCTTTTCCTCCTTAGAAGGGTCAGCGGTGGATTTCAACCTCATGGTCCCCTCTGCTGAGGTATGTAGAAACCGCAAGATTTAGGTCTGAAAACCTCTTAAGCCGAGTGGCTTTTACACCTAAGAGGGGTCGGCGGTAGATTTTAACCCCATGGACCCTCAGATGAGGCAGGTGGTACTCGCGAGATTGGTGTCATAAAACTCTTGGACTGTGTTTGTTTTACGCTCAAGAAGGGGTTGCGGTACATTTCAAACCCATTGGGCACCCGGTTGAAGCCGGTGCAACCCGTTAAATTAAGGTATACAAAAAAGGCTGTTTGCTTTCCCCTTAAGAAGAGTCGGCGGTGGATTTCAAACCCATGAGACAGCCGGTTGAGGCAAGTGCATTCTGTTAGATTGGAGTCTACGAAGTCTTAGGGCGGGTGTTTTCCATCTTAAGAAGAGTCGGCGGTCGATTTCAACCCCATGGAGCTCTCGTCTGAGGCCGGTGAAACCCCCTGAGGCTAAGATATGCAAAACTCTACGGCTGGGTGTCAGCAGTTAGATTTCAACCCCTTTGGACCCCCGACTGAGCCCGCGAGTCTACAAAGTAAAAAAAAAACAACACAGAAAATGCTTCACTGCAAACTATACACGCGGGAAATGACAGACAATAAAAGAGTAAGCGAGGTAAATAGCCACGACAAAAGGCGATTATAAAAAGATTCACGGGAATTCGCGCGTGATGAAATTACTGGACACCGAAATAAAGAAGAGAAGAGAAGAATTATTATTATCCCTTGTCCATCAAGATTGACTTCACATTTCACTCCAACAACTTTTTAACGTAAATGTTTCACTTGTGACAATGGACACTAAGGAGGTTCTGACTTGGATGACTATCGCCAAAAGATCAATAGAGCAAATCCAGTAAAGGAGAGCGAAGATGATGCCTAGGCATCTCCGGAAACAATTAAGTCAAAAAACATCCAGAGGCCAGCAAATTCATATTCGAGTTCTAGCTATTAGCAAAGACTATGGGGAAATACTGCGGAGATGCGAAGACTTGCACGATGCACTTCAAAGTGAACAACTGACACAACAGTAAGAGTCAAACACACAAAATATTATTTTGGATTTTTCAACAGCGTTTAAATAGAATGAATATTTATATATATATACAAATGAATAATGATAAGATAATTTAATTGTTGGATTATATTTAATTTTGTTTAACATATTGAATTAAAGGGGTAGTTAATATATATGTATAAGTTATTGCCTAATTTTCTTTCCATACTGATCATAGACGGCATCATCATCATCATCAATATGAGCCTCGGACGCAACAGGCGAGTCATTGCCCTCTTCGGCCTCTCCTTCCTCGAATTCTTCGTCTGGAATCACTGAAGTGAGAAGGGACCCAGACTTCTTGGGAGCCCAATCCGGTATAATTTTGGCGTGCAGCCTCCAAGTGCCATATATGTTGGACAAATGCCTCTCAAGGACAACATACTCCAGGACATCCTTGGCCACGACTTCACTCCCGTGAATGAGTCGCCCGAATCGGTCGTAGACTGCCAGGGTCTGCTGAGTGTGGAAACCGAACTGTGATTTGAGCAAAGGTGTTTTGCTTCTGAACGAACGTCCTGCGTCCGAAGATGCACGATCGTGGGAGGTTCCAGGGATTTGATAAACTCCCATCGGAGTGTTTTTCTCCTCGCGTTGTGAACCATTTCAGGATAGGCCTTCTCTGTAACGTACTTGAGGAGATCCTCGTCTTCACCACTGTAAAAAATAATGAAAAAATGTATCTTTGTTTTTCATATTTATATATATATATATTTTTTTTTTTTTTTTTTTTTAATTTTAATTATTATTTTTTTTTTTACATTTTTGTATGAATAAATTAAACAAGGAGTCCTCATAAAATGTACGAATTAAACGTTATAAATGTCATATTGCATTTATACATACATTCATTCAACCCTTTTATGGTGTTCAAGTCGTTAAGACCCCGTTTTAATTTTTATCAAAAAAAAAACACTATTTATAATTAATGTGATCTAACAAAGGTAAAGATGAAACATAACCCAAAAATAATGTTCATATGGCTTAACATTGAGATATAGTAAATATCTCAGGAGTATTGATTTGAATTATAACCAATTATAATCACGACCCACGAAAATGGCTGAATAACAAAAAATTCAAACACCACAAAAGAATTACTCTTTATTATTGAACTTTTGCAAGCCGTGTATTGTTTTTAACCCGCTAACAGCCGTTTGAGGATAGAAAATCTTTTCTCAAGTCCCCCCAAAATAGGGCTTATTTTTTATGTTTATTTTTTTAATAATTCAAATAAATTTATTTCATCCATGATTATAAAAGCATCAACCATCAATAATATCCACCTTAAAATATTTTTTTGCTCAAATAGTTGGGATTGCATTCATTCGAATTTAAATAAGCATTTAATAAAATTAGTCCATTGAAACAAGGATCGCTTCAATTTCAGTAGACGAACCAACCAGCATCCTCAATATTAAGATTTAATCACATTTCAATTGAATAAATGGCATTTTCGGTAAATATTGATGTGAAAGTACAATTACTAAAAATAGTGAAAAAGACGCTCTCATAATATTCTGAATATTCTCATTATATACCTGAGGCGACAGGTCACGTACCTCCAATATATGCCGTAGCTACTTATTTCCATCCGGTTGAGACATAAGATATATTTATATTTGGATGATAATTAATTCATTGACGTGATAGCCGCATGTTTTATTACTAGAGAGTGAAGCTTTGTACTAAAAGCATTTAATTATTTATGAGGTGAAAATTTTATTTATTTTAGATAAAAAGTATGTATACGTTGATACATCCAGCCTAATATTCATTGATGTTTTTGAAAGTATATATTTATTAAGTAAAAAATATAATATGACGTCATTGGATAAATATTTAAATTTATCTCGTTGTCTATTCCCTAGACCTTAGAAATTGATTTTAATTGGGCTGAATTAGCTCAAAACAATCTTACGAGGACTAAAGCTAGGGATATAATAATTTATAATCTTAAAGGGTTCGAAATGCACTACTTTCACCAAACGATATAATAGAAAAAATATGCCCGCCCAAAGAGCTGTTTGGATACATCCAGAGTTAAAATGGCTACCCAACTTGATGAAACAATTTGGTAGCCTGAGAATAGAAAAAAAGGAAAGCGGGTCAGTAATGTCATCCTGGGCTATGCTTCATAAAAAATAGCCATTTAAAAAGACGTCACTGGGCATTAATTTTGTCATTTCTCCTTTTTTCATTTCCTTAAGTTTTGTATTTAGACTTTTTACAACTCTTTCTTTCATCCGTTGCATCTTCCCAATTTTATTTTGTCTATAGTGCATCCTGTTTGCAAAGCATTAAAATACTGCCTCATTAAAGCTTTAATATATTTATAAGAAAAAAATACTTTTCAACGAGGAACTTGTGAGAGTTGATGTATATTCTTGAGCCTCCAAAAGAAAAGTCTTTTGGTCAAAGTCTTCATCATACGATCGGATTTTCCGTGCTGCCAGAAAGGATTTCCCTTTGCCCGTTCCTTTGGTGAGTCCTTCCTTGGCACCCTATAAAACAAAACAAAAAAACTTTATCTTAGAAAAATATCCGTATGTGCAGAGCTCAAGCATTAAGGCAATTAATGCAAATATTTTTTTCGGAAAATAGCTATATAGGTGTATATATCTATCTATATATATATATATATATATATATATATATATGTACTATATATATATATATATATCTAGAAGATGTATGTTTATATATATACGATCAAGAATAACAAAAAAAAAAAGCAGAGGGCAAGTGAAGGACCAAATACCTAGATAATTACATGATACTCAAAAGAAAAAAACACAAAGAGTTCTTTGATGAAATATATGAAACTAAAATGGCTGCTCTACGAGTAAATAATCTGGGATAGAAGAAAAGAAATCTCAAACAATAATATTTCCCCAGCTAGGTATGTTATGTTTAGTAATTAAAAGTATTAAGCTTTTTCCTATCGACATAGTAACTTGATATTAAAACATTAACTGCTCAAGGATCAATTCCCTCCTTTCTCATATTTATCCAAAGAATATTTTATTCGTCATGGCTTTCACAAGCTTTTATTGAGTATTTTTCTTCTCTTGAGTTTTTGTACAAACATGTATAGGTTAGGTTGGTATAACCAAATGTTTTCTTCAAATCATCCTTGTCAATTAAAAATATAGATTTTAGAAGAATATGGCTGAGATATGAATTAGGGGACTTAAGCGTGAATTAAATGACCACCCGTCAGCTTTTGTTATGTTATGGGTTGTTAATTTATGCATTAAAGCTCATTTGACACTCTTCTTCTATGATGCCTGTTTTTTAAATCATGTTTTATCTTATTAATTTTATTCCAAAGATGTAAGAACAATAAATTTGACCATTAAAGTCTCTTATGATCCTTTAACAACCCATGTACTGATAGAATATAAGTACCTGAGGCAGACAGGTCACGTACCTTCAATATCTGTCCTAGCTACTTATTTCCAGCGGTTGAACATAAGATATATATTATAGGTATTTTGATGATAATTCATTAAAGTGGTAGCCGCATGTTTTATTACTAGCCCTCGCGCTTCATACCCCCAAAAAGCCAACAAAATATTTTTTAATGAGGGCGCTCAACTTCAGATTGATTAAATTATGAATAAAGTAATGAACAAGGTTTTACGAAAATAAAATAATTTGTTCTGCCTAAAAGTCTTATATGAACCCTTTCTGTTCAAAATAACGTCACTCTCTTATAGACTCTTTATTAAATAGAGATTCCAACATTTTGGGCCTCATGCTTCGATACAACAGCAATATATTGGACGATTGTAAGTATTATGGCCTCAATAATATTATTATTCAATCAGTACACAAATAATCGTCTTATTGTGAAGAGAATCAAAAAAATTATGTCTGAGGGTTGAGATTCCGAACCTACGCCTTGAGATAAAGCTATTATGATTCTCGACCCTGTAATGTTTCTTATGTTATTTTCCCCTTACTCATGACGGAATGATATAACAAATGAAGGAGAAATAAAGATGATAGGACTTTTTCAAAAGGTCTCTTGGCTCACCGAATAATGACACACTGACAACTTGGCCTATGGGAAATATTATGTTTCATGTTAGCTTTGTCATTCATTACGATTTTCATTGCTAAGTTACGTTGGACGATTGTATACAACTTATCATTCCATTGCGTATTTAAAGTTACTCTATGAGAGAGCCTAATACAGTCGACCCTCGCTAATTGGCCCCTTGACATCTCGCGGTTCTTTTACTACGCGACGACGGCTTGGCTCCCGTTTTTCACGGCAAAACGTCCCCATATGAACGCAATGGCAGAAATTTTCACACAAATATATATCAACACCGCGACCTCATATATATACCGCGGTGGTCGTGTAGTGGATCCGGGCCGTCGCGACTTTGCAAGGGACGACTGTAATACATATTAAGATGAAAAGCAATTGACAGAAGATATATCGATATACAATGTAGATAATCCAGTTAGTTACTAAGCTCTTTGAGAACATATGAAATTAATTTGATGTATTATCCAATAAAAAGTAATGGTAGTAACGGCTTAGAGAGCGAATATTCCTCGTTCAAACAGATATATTATTAATATTAACTTACTTTAGTACGTTTTTATTAGAATTAGACCCAGCCAAAAAATAATATTGTAGAAAAACTTGTATTAAAATTAGACTCAACGGTAAAACTACGTTTTTTAAGAAAAATAACTAAACTAATTAGAATAAATTAAGTAATCTATCAAAGGAGGGAAAGTATTTTATATTTCTTTCTTTTTTTAATAAAGGAAATTAATTATTGATAGATTTGTTAGTCTGTAATGTGGGTTTTATAAAATTATCTTACTGTATTTTTTGATTTTATCCAAGATTTCGATATAACGATCAAGATTGTCAAGGATTGTTGGATAGAGAGCGGGGCGGGAGTCCGTCTTGGTATATCCATTCTCAGGTCTTTGATTAATTATAAATTAAGTGTCGTAGAGACATGTTTATTTTGTGACCTCGTTGAACATAAGATTTTATTGTTAGCTATTACAAAATGTAATAACATTTTTTAAATGGAAAGAGTATAACCTGGCCATATGGTTTAGTCGCTCCTTTTCTTAAGGTTTTTATGTTTAATGATGCGAAGAAATCGTCTGCCGTTATATTCGCCCTTTATTATGTAAGTGTTCCATAAACTATTGATTTATTGTCTCTGAACATGTTTTCCATATCATAAAATCCATTTAAACGAATTTTATCACGAAACATTTTATTCTAGCCAAATTTTATGAAATATTTTTCAGATTTTCTAGCATCATTTGAAAAAATGAATAATTATTTGTTGAGGGGGAAAGCGCGGATCTTGACTGCAACGATTGAATTTGTGCTGTAACTTAATTTACAGTTTTTGGATTAAAGCTTTATACAATTGTGTGATTCATTTGATCTGTTTCGGCTCTGAGTTCTATGAAAGTAATAATGCCCAAAACGGTTTTATCAGCTGCCCCTGTAGCAAGAATTTATCTTTCAAAATTATCCAAAAAGCATGTAAATTGCCTCCTTGCTCGTTTTCCACAGTAGTTCATAATTTGGCACTATTTAAGAATTGGCTCCTTTTCCAGGGACTCCTTTATTCACTTTAAAAGTCCATAGTGATAAAGGAAGCTATACTCAAGTAAAAGAGAGAGAAAAGAGGGAAGGAGAAGAAGAGAAAAAGGAGCTCATCATTTAAAATAATCATGTCCAAGAAGGAAATAATAGAAATGACGAGTGATATAGAATCCTCTTGGCAGTTTCTCCAAATATCTTTACAAATAAAGGAGTCCCTGGAAAAGGAGCCAATTCTTAAATAGTGCCCATAATTTTGTATGAGCTCAAATTTGGATGCAATAGTGGCAGTGTGTTAACCATAAATTGTTAAACCGAAAGAACAGAGAAAGAAAAGTTTGAGTGTTTTCTCCGCTTGGCGTAGGATGAGGAGCCCGATATCTTTTTTTTAAAGAATATTTTGTAGTATAGCTCTTCTAACCAATGGCTCTCTTTAGTCTTTTGATACAAAGTTTAACATATTATAATAAGTGAAGAAGTTCAAACATTTTTCGGTCACTTTTTTGATATTACGGACTGCATGAAAACATATGTATATGAAAATTGATATCAAATGGGTTGCGCTGTCTATCAACCCAAAAAAAAACTATAATTTCCGCTTTTGAAATTTAAAAAGATCTAAAATATATCACACGATCCGAGTTGTATTAATTACGAATAATGTTATTGTTTAAGTGAATGTGATATCACAAGTGATATCAAAAATGATATAACGGTCCTTGTATTGTTGAAACACTAATTATGTTTCCTAATGGGACTCAATAAATGTCATTTACGAATCCTTTTAATGGACTCCTCAAATATAATCATATTCATTTAATGAAAGAACTGCTCAGGATAATAATGAATGTTTAACAATACATTAATCATCACTTTGTTTATATTACGCAGAAAAAAAATTGAGTTCCAAACAGATAAAATAATATTTATTGATGAGTTTGTTTGTTTTGTTTTCCCTGCTAATTGTATCAATTATTTTTATGTGTACGCTCATGCCCATATAAAGCTTCTTTTCCGAACCGGATTTTATTAAAGAGCCACTCAGCCTACCCAAGACCCGCTCTGGGAAAATCATGCGCCGAGACTCACGAAAAATCGCTCAAGATAACTCCGATATCAGAGATTTATCAACCATTGCGGATACCTCTTTTGAATCATGATACAATGTTTAGCTACTTAAAATGAATACAGTATTTTAATTTGTTATCCCTGAAAACCTTACTCTTTAGATAGAATGGATGCTTTTCCATCTCCCTCCTTGGGAACGTAGGTATCAATGAGAGCCCCTGTGGAGCCGATATAAGACAATTTGACTTCTCTTTCATTAGAGGGAGGAAAGAGGCCCAGTTCCTTGTAGAACATTTTCTCTCTGCAGGGGTTACGGACTCATCGTTCCTCTCGATCCGCCGTTGAAGCTCCGTGTCAAAGAGCTTCACCTTGATTAGCTTGGAGCTCCGAGCACTCCGGAACTGAAGGGTCGATGCTTATTGGGACGCATGTTGAACTCACGGAATGGCTGAGAAAAAAAGACAAGGGTATAGAGCAGGGTTCATCCACTAAAATAAGTATGAAATATTAGAGATTATGACCATTAGGGGCATTATAGGTAAGGATAACAAAAGACATTTTCCTCGAAGTATATATTGGTAAAGAAAAGAAGAGTGAATTTTGAAATTCGGTCGTTCCTTCGTTGATGTGTTTATAATTAATGCTATAGACAAAGGGTCTCCAATAGGGATGTTCTTATTTTTCAAATGTTTGAAATGTTAGCAACATTGTGATTTTCTGTTTCTTGGTGATAAAAGAAGACGACATACAAAGTTTGAACAAAATCGGTCAACATTACGAGGTCCCGCAACGAGGTCAAAGTTTTAAAAATTTAGTAAAAATATATTTTTCCGCAAATTTCTTGGAAATGGTGGACGTTACAGACTTCAATAATAATTATTAATTTAAAGGAAATCTAATTTACTACCAGACGTATGTTGATGTTTTTTAATAAAACAAGTTTTCAGTAAAAACAAAGAAAAAATGGAGTGTGTAATGTTAGCATATTTCATAGCTTTTTTATATCAATTAACTTCACTCGCCTGTAGAAGATGACTTGTTCGCTTCAGAGTAAAATTGTATTTTTAATTTAGTAAAACTTTAGATTTATATATATATTTATTAAAATCCTAAACAAATGTTCGGAGCATCAAAATGTATAAGTTTCAATACTAACACCTGGAATACAATGATTGACAGAGATATATCATAAGGGATGGTTTTACTCGCAGACAATTGATCAGCTAAACTAGTGACGACTAGAAAATATGTGAGGGTTTCAATGGATGAGTCCCTCAAAATTTTAAATGTATAAAAACTTATAGGTCTGTAGAGAACGGTGCGTGGATCCAGACTAGAATCACAGTCTCCCTGGCATAGAGGATAATTAAGGAGGGTGGTGTAAATGGGATATTAATTCTGTTTAAGCCTACTGAGTAGACTTTTTATTGGTACTACTATTCGATAGTCTTTATGTTATTGAATTGATGTTAAATCTATTCTATACCTTCTTTCGCATTGTAAAGAAGTATAACTGTACAAAAAATCTTCTCCGTGAAGAAGTACTGGCTCGACTAATCTTCAACTATATTATGTATATATTATTTAAATCTATGTATTATAATTATTACGAAATACTCGTGAATAAGAAGAAAACCTAGAAGACTGATTCAGGACCGAAGGGATTCATTCCATGTAATAAATTATCTATATTATCATGTGCTCTGTTTATCATTAGTTTATTTGAGATAAAAAATCTCGTCAAAATACGTTATTCATCGACCGAGAGGATATTTATTCACTCCGGCTCAATTATTAAACGCTTTCTTCGGAGTAATGTATCGTGGGTCCATAAATGTATGATTATTTTCTAAACAAGAAACGTTTGTGCAAAAAAAACCTTTGTGGATTCAATACAGTATTTAGTACGCAGTTTTTGAACTGAAAGCAAACTACTACAAATGGTGTTCTACGAAATGAACGAATGAAAAGAAGTGTTTCTTGGTTTATTTTTATAATGGTATGGACTCGGACCGGACATCCTCATTGTGAAGTTTTTATTCAGGACTAATAGCTCAATCAAACTGGACATGATTCGCACACAGGGAACGCTCATCGTAAAAAAATGAACGAAATGTTAATCAAAACTCTAAGACCTAAAAAACGAAGTTTAAGGATTCTTACAGTGAGTATTAGGGAAGGGCTTGTTCGTAGGAGGACCGTTCTCGAGTAAGAGAACCCTAATGATGGTATCAAACTCATTTTAAGTATTTTGAGCACATAAATTAAATTAAATATAAAATAAACTGAAGGAGAGAAGTCAAAACGTGTGATTGTTATGATGAGACTGTGACGTCATCAATATTTTCTTTGAAAGCAAAATTTGTTTTATTTATATTTTCCTTCTTATATTCTTTTAAATTTTGTTTATGAAAAGAACAAAGAAAACAGTTATTTCAATAAGAATCTATCTTAAAAATGAATGCTAATGTTTGTTCTATATTATATGAAAACTCAAATAAAACTTTTTTTATCTATAAATATCTTGAGCATCTGATGTTTGTGAAGATAATTGCGATCATACGATATTATCATTCAGGCAGACAATAATATTTTCCTTATTATTTTTCTACAATAAAGTATAATAAATTCAATATAGTAAAAAACGTTTGCAACTATACACAAGATACACAAATAAATTTGACACTTTAAATTTTAATTGATCTAAGTGAGTTTCGAGCAATAACTATAGCTTTGTAAGCATAATTCTTGTATTAATAGTTTGTTTTTATGAACTTATAATGATGATTATTAAGTGTTCATGTTTTTATTCAGAATCTTAATTATATAGATGAAAGTATAAAAAAATTTTGTATACATAAAAAATATTGTTCTGAAGAAGGAATGTATTAGGAATATACAACTCTGACATAGTTTATTTTATAAATGCAATTTTTTTTGGTACTCCGAAGGGCTGGGATGATTTTAATACCGACTTGACATAGAAAGAGAAAAAAACTGAAAACATAGAGACATCTCTCTGGCCTCTCTTTATTATAGTATTAAACCTCACAAACCTCTCCTTTTTCATAACAAAGCTGTTATTATTATTATTGCGTTACATTAAACAGTTGGCTTGAGTTATTTAACTCTGAGGAGGAACCTTGAAATACGGTTCCCCCCGTGTCCGGAGTCACTTATTCGACAGGATTCCTGGACGAGAGGAACTCCATCGTCTCTTGTCGGGACTGACTTGTTCTTATGGTAAGTAGTTCAATGCCTCCCTCGTCACGGAAGGCTCTCTAGGCTTCCTCTCAAAGCTTATTAATTCTTTTAGCATTTTTCTGGCCGATTGACGACGAAAGTGAAGGAGGAAGACAGTAAGACCGCCCCTCATAATTCATCTAGAAGATAAAAGAAACAACGCATCAAAATGTATGATTTTTTTGTAATAAATGTAAAAAATAATAAAATAATTAGTAAAAAATCTGTTATGAAAAAGGGGAGAGGTTTGTGAGGTTTAATACTATAATAAAAGAGAGGCCAGAGAGATGTCTCTATTTTCAGTTTTTTCTCTTTCTATGTCAAGTCGGTATTAAAATCATCCACGCCGTTTATTTTATAAATGTCAATTTTCGGTACTCCCGAAGGTTATGTAACTTCATTGATTTCCATGATTCCGTTTAGATTTTAAAATATATAAACGAAGATGTATATAATGAAGTAATGAATGATTAATGATCTTTGATAATTAAATTCATAACAAAATAAAGAAATTTACCACCTTTGTTGGTCATTGAGTTTGAGATTGAAGGAACTATTGAAGCCCAGTGTACGAAAGAAATTATAAATATTATATTTAAAAAAATAAATGTTAGGCAGGCCTATGAATAAATATATTAAATGATATTTAGAGGTCTTACCCGATTTTTCCATCTATAAAAACTCATCGAGAATGTTCCCGGAGCTTGACGCTGCTCACACCAGCCATCGATATAAATATACAAGGATACTATTAAATACTTAAATAAATGCACAATATTATATCAACCACCTCTTAGCATTTCCACTAGCACTCTACATAGTTTGTATGAATATCGTTCACAGGATCAACTAAATTTCTTATTTTGATATGAATTTAATTATCAAAGATCATTGTAATCATTCATACTTCATTTCAAATATATATTTATACTTAATACTCTTTATTATAGACATTTAAAAATCATAAAACAAACAATGGGAATCAATGAAGTCACATAACTTATTACTACTTATAATGATAATAAACACGTAGCAATATGGACGTTATAAATATAAAGTTCACCCCAGCCTCTGCGCGCAAGAATGCCCTGGAAGTACCAATATTGCATATATTTTTTGCTAAAAAAAAATACCAACACCAGAATCCGATTAAAAATTACGTCAAAGTAATGTTATTTGAAATGGTTTTAGGAGTCAAGTAAAGTAAATAATATCACTCAAGGTATTCAAGAAATAACAAAGGAAACAAAATAATGAGCTGTAAATCCGAACGGCTTTTATAAGGATTTCATAGTTTCTATAAGAACAAGTCTTCATTTTTATACAATTGTTAAGGAAAGTTAATGAGAGTTCAAGGAGATGGTGGAAAGGATTTAATCTATTTAGTTGATTTTTTTTTTCCCAACACATGGGTTTGTTATGATTGTCGGAGTTTAGTACCTCGTTAGAAAGACAATATTAGTGTTCACTACTTGAGCGGGACTTGATTATTGATTTTCCTCCTTTTGGAGTGGTTTTTCCAAGACATTGATTACCAAAGAGGTCTAGGGAGTAAAATAACTTAAATAGATCCAACGCGTGACGTCAGTGGTATACTTCATAACGTCCATAAAATTGGTTTAATATTTTGCTAGATGCACTTTTTTTAACCAAGTGACATTAAAAGATATACCTAAATGATAAATAAATTAAATATTTTAAACAATCCAAATATGTACAATTTACGGTCGAAGTTTAAAATACTTACTTTTTCATGCAATACCAAAGTTGTTAAAAGAACAGGAGATATTTTGATGAATAAGGTTTAATAAAAGCATTTTATGTCATTTGAGACAATCCCGCCCACAGTTGAATAGCACCTTTATAAGTTAATATCGAAGGAAAGTTTTTAAAGCTCCCAAGAACTTATCTAAAATCTTGATTTCTGCTTAAACATACCGCATGTGCAAGTTTAGAACGTTGGCATTTATTTTTTGGCATTTATTTTTGTATTTGTACGCTACTAATACTATTTTGATTCAAGCAAAGATTTCTATTTGACATTCTATCCTCATTTCATTTAGGACTAAATGCTTTAATTTTGACAAGCATATGATATTATGAATGTTGTATTGGTCATAAGCCGTTGACGTCATGCATTGAATGTATTATTTTTTATACTTCGTGTATGTTGTTCCTCTTCTAGAGAATCAAGATCTTGGTTCCTTAGTTTATATCTATCCTTCTTCCTTTTCTTCCCTTGGCCCCTTGGGATGGACTCTTGAGCCCGAGCTCCTTCCTGTCGATTCCCTCTCTTCGTCATGGATATCTACTACTGCGGCTTCAACAGCTTCCACCATGTTCCCTCTTGCCCGGAGTCTCCCACGCTGTCCCGTCTGACGCTCCAGTCCGGCTCTCTCCCGGCCATTCGTGACGTGGCTATTTGCTGGAACTTCCTGGCTCTCGTGGATGACTCCGGGGGTCTCCTTCAGTATGGCCTGGGCTTCCAGTCCCCCATGGAGAACCGTAGCCGCTCCCTTCGCCTCCCCAGCGAGGCCCGCGGCGAGGTCCTTCGCATCTCCGCCACGCCACGACACCTCCTGGCCGTCACGGGCACGGGGGAAACCTGGAGGCACGAGGAAGGGAAGGGTGGAGGAGGCTCTCCGTCATGGGGCTCCCGGCTTCGGCGGCGGCAGCCAACACGGCGGAGAACGAAGAAAACCCGTGGTCATGAGGAAAACGGCTTCTGGGGGATCATGACAATTTGGGAGTGGACGCACAAGGAAGGTGAGAGAGAGAAAGAAAGAAGAAGGAAGGAAGGAAGGAAGGAAGAACACAGAAGCGATGGGAAGCATCAGGGGCTCAAACGGATCAACCTCATTATTGATAAATATCATAGATGGAATTAAGGCATTTCAATGAGAGCAGGCCGTGTCATAGTCAAACGCATTCAAACTGCAATTCTCTCCATCAAAATAAGCAACAAAAAGTCAGAACATTGAACAAGAAAGGATACTGACTCAAAAACGATTTGCCAAGTCCTCCTTGATATGAAAAATTGAACGCTTAACAGTTATTTATATTTTGCAATGGTTTCTGTGTGATATAAACTATACTTATCACTTAGTTATAACTTTTATTGTTATTTTTATCGCTAAGTTTCTATTAAGCTAACTTTCCTCACTTTTTGCTCGTTTCCAAAAAAGATCGACGATAAATTCAAAGACGACTTTTGTAATAATAAGAAATAAGAAATGTGCATGAAGCCAAAAGCTTGTCTACTTTTTTTTGGAAGAACAATAAATTGAGAAATGGTTTCCATCCCCTAATACCTTCAAAATCGAGGGCTCTCTCCTATCGCACATGTCGTAGAAAGGGACCAGATACTAGTCGTCAAATTGATATAAACTAAATCAGTAGATTTCTTTGATGGATGCAGATCTTTTCATATCAAAAACTACCAAATACCATCCACCAATGGAATTATTTATATCGATTTTTTCACAATCTTGATTTCTGGAGCAGAATTGTTCAATTACTGATTTTTTTAAAGAATATTATTTTGTGGCAAACGAAGTGCTTAATTTTTTTAAATAAATCTAACAATACCAATTGAACACAGGTCGCTAAAATATTTTTTCTAACGTAATTAAACTCGAAGTATACTTTGACATTTCATCACTATTTAATCACTATATATTTGTATGAGTAGCGACGGATACAAATTATTCAAAATACCTGGGTAATTTCATGTCAACTGGCAATACCCCATGGCATGAGCATCATCGATTTCGACCATTTTTGGTGCATTTATTAAACTTAATAATGTACCTGAAACTCACATGGTCGCTCAAAGTTATGGAGAACGCTCAAAAACCTATGTTATACTTAAAAAGATTAAACTTTATAGTGATTCTTTTTTATTTTATCAAAATGCTCAACACATATAAACTTTCTTTTGAATATAATCATGATACAGTAAACAGCAAAATACGATTCTGCTCGACAACGCGTACTTCATAATAGCGCCCTTGCCAGGCCACTAATTTTATATACCAATTTTTTTTTGTGTGGAGTTAGCGCAATTTAGGATTTCTTTATAAGAACTCATTTCAAGTGGTATCTCCTTGGGATTAAAGCGTTAAAGTAAAGTAACGCATTCATAACATAAAATTCTTCCTTTTTTCCCAAAAGGAATTGGCAATTTTTTTAGTTCTTCTTTAGTCCATAGGGGCGCTTTGATGCTAGAGCTCTTTGAAAATAATAACAAAGTCCTTTTATATTTATATTTGGAACCTCGCACAATGTTTTAGTGATTTGATATATTTCAAATCATCAAACTTAATCCCTTTAAAGCGGTTTTAAATAGGATTGTGACATAATTTCATGGACAAGCGACATCTAACGTTAAAGAAAATAACCAAAATTTTGGCCAATTTTTTTTTAGTTTACTTTTTCCTTGCATGCGCTACTTTACTTTAACGCTTTACTTGGGATATTCACCAAATAGACCACTATCTAGAGGAATATTGACTATTTACTTCTTTTTAGGGTGATAGAAGGATATCTTAAGTTCTCAAATATAAAATCCGGTATGGAATTATCCAGCTTTTAGTTAGCTCTACACTTTTAAAGTATAAAATATAGGTTTATATCTTTCGAAAAGTTTCCTTGTTACTTTGGATTCGATAGACTCTTTTAAAGCTTGAATGATACCTAATCTGCAAACTATCACCATGATACGCGGGATGGTCAACTAATATTTATTATGTTCGACGTCTACTTAAAAGCTTGAATGAATATTTATTATCTTCGAGGTCTACTTTAATGATTGAAGGATGAAATGAAAAGCTAATATTTAGAATATATTATTATAATCTTCACATTTTATTAGAAGATGTATATTATACTGTTACTTTGGTTATTAAGCACACTATTTATACAATTTGAAGTGACGAAATATATTAAAAGTAATCTAAATTTCTAATAAAATACAAAAATTGCTTTAAAATATTAGGAACTCTGATTTAAGCTTGCTCCTTTAGAATAATAATTATTAGATGTTATTAATTTGTCAATACATAAGATTTATTTATATTTTTATATTTGTAATGTATTTTACTAGATATCCAAAATAATAGTAGCTAGACTGTTGCAATAAAAGTTTATTATATGACATTTTAATACATATTAGAAATACACGTTGCTCGATGTTCTGTTTTTGAATAAAGTGAATTGTCGGAAGTTATCATTTGTAATGAAATCATAGATATATGGAATAAGTCATGCACTGTCCTATTGGCAAAAATTGATGTTGACCTCTGTTAGGGCTATCATTTTTCCTCATTATAACTCACAACTTAAACCAATCGCTTTTTTACATTTCCAGGCTCTACTCCCTCCCTCACCGCATGGACTTCCGCCCCCGAGTCTCAGACATCTCTTGCGGCAAGGAGCACAACCTTCTTCTCACGTCCGAGGGAGCCGTTTACTCGTGGGGTGGAGGCTCTAGGGGGCAGCTCGGCCACGGAGGACTCAACTCCGAGCTCTCTCCCCGACCTCTCTCACTCCTAGAGGGCCTCCCCATCCGATCCATCGCAGCAGGTGGATGGCACTCAGCCGTCGTCACCCGAGCGGAGACCTATACACCTTCGGATGGAACGAGTCCGGACAGCTCGCAGTGGCTACAAATCTAGCAAAGCCGCCAGAATGTTTCTCAGCAGTGGAGAAGCTATTTATGGCCTGCTGTACCATGCAGCCCGAAGACGCCACCATTCCACGCGGAGAGGACGTTTATCGTAAGAAGGAAGGGAGCAGCAGTGGTCGGGATGGGGCAATGGAGGTCACTTGCCAGAGGAAAAGCAGGAAGAAGAAGAGGACAGCCTCACTACTTGTTATGGTAGCGCCACTTCATGCAACCGAGAAACGGACCTTGTCGTTGTTCAATCCACTCCCCTTCTTGTGAATCTCCCTACTCGGGACAGCGAAGAAATCTCGTTAAAGAGGTGAGCTGCGGCTCTCGTCACACCGTTTATCCTTAGCGAAAGCAATGAACTCTGGGCCTTTGGGTGGAACAAGTATGGTCAGTTGGGTCTGGGGCATACCCAGTCTCGAGACACTGTTGAGCGGGTCCCTCTGCCCAAGGAGTGGGCCTCTGGAAGGTGATTCGTTCTATTGTTTGCGGGACTGGGGCACGGCCGTCATTGTGTCACCCAAGGGGCTTCCTCTTAAAAAAATCTTCTCCATTGATGCTCATTATTGATCATGTTGTGTCCTTTCTGTGATTTTTAGATGCTCTAATGAACTGCTGGCTACCTGCACGTGTCTCATTATATCTACAACTACTCATTTATTTCCTTTGAATTCCATATATTATTATTATTATTATCTATCTAAATTCCTTTATCCAACTATTTAAGTATGATGCAATAAATAAAAAAGCTTTGAAACTTTTTAATAAATCTTAGTGAGTAATTATAATGGATACTTAATTTAAAGTTGTTGGCTCATTGGTATCATATGCCACTTACTGAGTCTCTTATCTATAGAATAAACATTCATTGTTTCATAATTGAAACTTCAACTTCAACGCTTAAGTATTAAATTATTATTAATTTACGCTATGCCTTCATAGGGTTAGTATCAATTTATATTAATGGTTTGTAGCGCGAGGAGAGGTCAATCCGCTACAGTATATAAAAATAATTTATATACTTTTTAACAAATAATAAGACGAAATAGTCAATGGGAGTGCGATAGCTCAGTGCGTTAAGGCGTGTTCAACTCTCAATGTTAGGGGCGCAGGATCAAATCCCGAGAGGGGATGGTCATTTTTGGTCTACCTCATTGATAAGATCCTAGGTTCGATAGACTAATTTTAATGCTGCTTATTTATATCCTGTTGGATACTGCAATTCTATCAAACATATAGGCAAAAAAACTTAGTCACAAATGAACTAAGGGATAAAATTGTTGTCTAAGGCTTGGTTTTGATATTTATAAATAATAATCAATGGGCTCAAATAGATTTGTATATCCTTGTTTCATCTCTATTCACACTCCACACATATATATATACTATTATATATATAGATAAATATATATATATATATATACCCAAAAGTTATGTAGAAAAACTTATGTAGTATTTTTTTCGCCATTCGATCGCTTCTTATGTCCTCAATATATATGCTATTTTCAAACAATTTGAAATAAAACTAGGCATGATTGCATAGATTCTAAATTGTATATAGTTTTTATGTACATCTAAAATTTAACAAGATAGTAATGTTTTTGAAATAGTCAATTTTGTGGTATTTTAACTATATCTTGTTTAAACAAGAATTTGAATGTACATAAAAACTAATTAGAAATTCTTGCAATCATAACTACATTTTGCACCAAATTGTTTGAAAATAGCATTTATAATGAAGACATTAGAGGCGATCGAATGGCGAAAAAATACCACATAGGTTATTACATAACTTTTGATCCGTTCTTCAATTATTCAATTTCGTTCAAACTTTCACAAGATGATCTTTATGTACTTAGTTAAAATCCTAACGGGGGCTAGCACTCAAATCTGAAATATGTATATTAGAATCACCCTAATATATGATACATTATATATATATATATATGAGACATTGAAGAATCCGTATGCATTATACATACGAAGTATATTTTTGATACATTATAAATAGTGGAAATGCTAAATTATGTATAAGATGTCTGATTTTGTATATACATAAACAATTGAAAAAAAACCGTATTTTCAAAGTTGTGAATGCAATTAGAATATGAAAATTATATTCTTGTAACCAAAGCTAATGTGATCGGCTTCTTGGTTCTTTAGTTATTATAAATATTATGATTTAAATCCTTATTTAATGTTGCTTCGGAAACTGAAAAGTACATTTTGTCCTTGTCGTATAAAAAAAAAGTTATAGGATTTTAATATTTTGAAAAAGGAAAGCATCGCCCTTGCATCTTAAATCTTTTTTCTTCCTCAATTAGAATCGCAAGAAAAGTGCAAGCAACCATTTCAGAAAATAGTTGTGGTTCATGTACGCATTATTGGCATTGAATTGAGTAAAAATTGTGTTTCAAGAGTAAATAGCTCAGAGAATAAGAAATCAGTTTTTTGTCATAGATAGGAATAAAAATAATAGAGTAAAAATCGGTTAGACCTATCGTCACTCTGCATGATGTCGAAAATTCCTGATTTAGAAACTTTAACATGGACAATGGGCCGAAGACCTCATTAAATTTATTGGAACATCAAGAAGGTTTTAAGAATGTATCGTCGTATCCTTATGCAAATAATTTTATCATTCGTTGCTTTAAATATATATATTTTTAAATTGGACAGCAATTTTGAACTTCAATGCCCTCTGATGGTTTACGAAAAGTTATATTTGATTTTGTGTTATCTCTATTTTTATAGTGTATTATATATTTACACTGTATTTAATTTTACAAAAAAATATAACCATTAAATATGGGCTCTTGGGGCTCCAAAGAGATAAACGTACTAGCAGTATTTAATTAAGGATACACATTTCAATACTAAATTCTTTCAATCAGATCAAGATGAGTATTAATAGAAAAAGTTTTGTTGTGTTATGTTGTTTGAAGAATACATTCTTATGTGAATTGTTTTGAAAGTGTTATTTAAAGATGTACCGAGTGTACTTCCATTGCATAACCTTTTTGTTATATATAACGAACATGGTTCCATTTTTAAAGTAGAAGAAAGTTAATTGATATATGTTCGTGCAATTGTTGCGTATATTTGTTGATATAAATTTCTCAATGATTTCCTTCATTATTTTTGCTCCAGATTTGTCACAAGTGAGTTCCTTGCTCCTTACTTGGGACTTGTTTCTACTCAAGTTTTTTCGAGTACTTAATGACCATATCATATTATGCTATCAATATGTAGAGCACAGATATGATTTAAAAAATTCCAAATGAAACTGTAACAATAGTTTTAGATTACGATATCCCAGCCTATGCACGTGTTCCACAAAATTATAATAAACGAATCACAAAGAATTGAATGTTAAAGCGGTATGAATAAAGATATATTAAAATAAAACGCAGTCATATTGATACAACACAGAGTAAATCATGAGGATAGAGAGAAAGAGAA
>CP045895.1:1090712-1108318 GCA_013387185.1 Caligus rogercresseyi | reverse complement strand
CGGGACATCAATATTTTCTTTTGTTTGTCATTCCTAAATTTTATTTAGAAAAGAATTTCCAAAAAAAAGTGAGGACTTTTTCTTTGGGAGATTTTTTCTGTAAAAAAAATGTCGTCACTTTTTTTGGAGATTCTTCTCTAAAAAAAAGTCGTCACTTTTTTTTGGAGATTCTTTTCTGAACGTCGGCAGTTCAGAATGTCGAAGGAACGAAAAATATATTATGTCCCGGTCCGGTTTGAAAAATTTAAATCCTGGCCCGGTCTTTTCCTGATATATATATATATATAATTTGTATATATATATATAATTTTGAATCCTGTACATGTTCCATGAATTTAATTAAGAAAATTAATTAAGTTATTTATCATCCAATATATACCTTAGTTCAATATAACTTAATATTTAAGGCAACAAATTAAATAATGAAAAAATGAGGACATAATGTACTCACTGATGTGTTTGAAAAAAAAAGTGCCGCTCATTCGTAAATAACACTGTTTCTTTTCGTTCTACGACTCATGCTAGGCTCTATTAATTGCTTATGGAAGCTTCAAAGGATTCCAGGATATAGATTTTTGCACATGATGATGAGTCATTTTAAGCAGAGTTTTAATAAAGTTTGTATTATTTTCTTGTCAATAACTATTATAAAATAATCAATCCAACATTATTAAGAAAAGGAGCCTCTAGATACTATAAAAATACGAAAATCGAAATAGCATAAAAAAATGGAAATATTTGCCACTTCACAATTTAAAAAAATCATATTAAAAACTTCATATCTATAAAAATTTTAAGTGTTTACTTGCTACTAACATTAATATAGAAAATACATTATTGGCATCCATATTAGATTGCTATTTCAATGTATTCAGAAAGAACCCCTTTCTTGTGTTACATGTTTCAGATTGACCCAAAGGATGAACTCGAATCCCGTCCAATGAACCAAGTTATTCATGTACGTGTCTGTATATATTTTTATTATTATTCCGTAAATCCCTTAGTTTGAAAGGCTTTAAACAAGAGACGTAACATAACTTTGCTCGACTTATTTGCTATATTTAACTGGCATAACAAAGAAATAGCAAATTCGTCAAATAAATATCTAGATTTTTAGTGTGTTTCTTTATTGTAAGCCTTAATATAAGATTGTAGTGAAACCCGGTCGTTTTATTAAATACTCTTCTCTCCGCTACCTTCTAATTAGTTTTTAATAAAGTAGTTACCACAATTAAATATATGCTTTCAAAGTAGATTTGACTATACTTGATTTGGTTAGGGATTACTTTATACCCGACCTGACATAGAAAGAGAAAAAACAGCTGTATATTAGAAAATATAGAGACACCTATTGCTTGTATCTCTCTGGCATCCTCTTTATTATAGTATCAAATTAATCTCAAACCTTTCCCTTTTATCTATAATTAATAAGCTGTTTGTTATATGTTCCTTCTATTCTGAAGGAGGAACTTTGATACGGAGTTATCTTATATGTCTGGAATTACTTATTCCACAAAACTCGTGGACGAGAGGAACAAACATATCCCTTTTTATATTATTAATAACACTCTTAAGAAATAAGCAAATGCAGTTGTTGGTTTTATTATTGCATTATAATAAACAGCTTGAGTTCTTTATTTTTCATATCAGAAATAAAGAAAGAATAGAAAAACTCAAGCTCAATATGATTACGGAAAAATAATAATAGTAACAGCTTATAAATAATAGAAAAAAGGGAGAGGTTGTGATTAATTTCATATTATAATAAAGAGATGCCAGAGAGATACGAGAAATATGTCTCTATGTTCTCTAATCGACAGCGGTTTTTCTCTTTCTATGTCAGGTCTGGTATGAAGTAATCCTTAGCCCTTGATTTTATAATTGATTTTAGTACTAGTAGTTTTATTTATTTCGTAAAGGACATAAGATCATAGATAGGTGATTTTTTTAATAATATACTCATTACAATGTTTTGCCAGAAATTAATACGTTGTCAACCATACTTGTATATTTCTTACCTAATAAATTTTTGTTGTTTTAAAAGTATTCCCCAGCGTTGCTTATGCATTTTGCTTCCGCTCCACCAGTTAAACATAACATGGTGTTTACTGCTTAACCATATATTTTGTACACAGAAATCGTTTAACACACATTTAGTAGGGAAGTGTTATTTACCAAAAAAAAAAACATCGAGTGCCAAGTGATAGACAAGCCATTAATTCGACGTTTTATTTTATTTCAAAGAATCCAGGATTTGAAATAATATATGGATCACATTTATCATGTTGAAGTTTGTTTATTCTTTATATTTTTTGTACATTGCCGAATTTTTCTGCAGACTTCAGGTAGACAAATTGTGATGTACCCCTCAATACAGTCGCCTACATAATCAGTTATAACTTATTCAGGGACTTGCGTGTAGGCTATGGCACATGCATCTCTGACGTCATCAGTCAGAGTTACTGGAAAGGATTACTGACGATTTCAGAGCTTCATCTTCAATAGTCTCACCGCATCACGTGCCTGAATTAGAGTAGCCATCCTAATATGATACACTTTTTAGACTTTTTTAAACCTCCGGATAGTAACACGAAGCATTAGTTTATTTCCTTTGGTATGGAACAGTTTCTTATGTATTGAAACATTTTCAAAAAATATGTTGTATTTTAATAGTCAAATAATTTTTTTTCTGAAAGTTATATAAATTATGGCAGTAATTTTTTTCAAATTTCAACTGTAAACAAGATTCAGCAATTTCCATTTACAATTGTAGTTTCAATATTATATAATATGTATACAAATAATACCGATGTAATAATGTGTCATCAAAGATATTTAGTTAAGTGATTCTGCATAGATGTTTCCTTTTCAATCAACAAGTGATCGTGACATCATTTCAACAAACTAAATATTTGCTAAAATGCTTTAATTAACTGTATAAGCTTATTTTTTAAACACCCGAATAAAGGTTCTTTTTTTCACTTCCATAAAAACACAAAAAAAAATATAATATATATATTAAATGATGTTAATGCGTAAAAAACATAATTAAGCTTTAAAAAAGCAACATAAACATTGGTTCTTTTTCTGTGTGTAATCTGAATAACTATTTTAGTGTCTACTGTAGACCAAATAAATTGCAATTCGTTAACTGTTTATCATTATGACGTAATAATTAGACATCCAAATTGCTAGCTTTTGTCATAGATATAATAAAACATATTCATGTTTTTACATTTGAGCTTTTTCTTTTAGTTAATAATTGACCAAATAATTATTGAAGGAAGGAAAGAGCTCATTGGTGTTGAGTATTTTGATTGAAAGATATGAAGTCCTTAATTTTCGAATGAAAATAAAAGTAACGTCCAGATAAGCGTTTTAATTGGAATGTCGCAGGATTGTTTTTCATCGACATAAAATCATAAAAGAGGCTTTGATTGACATTTCAAATTATATGAAAAGACTGGCAGTTGATACAAAGACTTTATTTCTAAGACCTCAATCAAAGAATAACTATGGCAGTGTCTCCCTTTAATTTGTCCCAGATTTACGTAGCATATTTAGGTTGATTTGGTAGGATAGGCCAGATAAGTTTTACGTCTTAGGTCCGTCCACGATAAACAGGGCTTTCATCCCTTTATGTTTCCCCTCATGAGTTGTTCTGTCCCCCCAAAAAGTTTTCATTTTCGTATAAATGTAGAAATCAACCACCATGAATAGACTTAAGTTATATTTCCATATTCAGGGAGCATATACTATTTTTTGTCGTATTTCCCCTGCATAGCAGAGGGATTTTTTTTTTATTGCCTAAAAGTTTTTAACTACTGACTTTTATTCATAATTCCAGTCATGAAAGTGGAATAATATTATTAATCTTTTTATCTTTATCAAAGTAAATTTAGGCTGAAGCATATATGGTTGGATGTCGAACAGGAAAAGTAAAATAGAAAGGGTGCCTTATTTTTTTTGAAGAGTGTTCGAATTTCAAAGAATAGGCCAAAGAATATTTGTGCCGTTTGGTAATATCATTGCCTATATTACTACCAGACATATGTTATGTAAATATTATATATATATATTCAATAATATATTTTCTTTTTTTAATCCAAATTTCTAGATAGCAATCTCGGTAGCTATTTTTAAGCTGTTCATACAATTATAAATTGTTGTTTAAAGGTCCACATTTTTTTTGTGCTTAAATGGTTCGATAGAATTGCATCCAACTGGATATAATAAGCCTTATAGCAGGGCTATTCAATTGGCGGCCCGCGGGCCAGATGCGGCCCGGACACGGCCAACATGTTTGGGTCAACATACACTTGCGAATCGAGCTTTTCTCACGTGAATGCAATTAAGAACAGTTATCGGTGTTCCCTAACAGACAACAAAATTCACCAGTGCCTTAGATTGCATTGACATCTTATGAGCCAAACATCAGAGATCTTGTGCAAAACAAGAAATGCCACTTCTCTCACTAAAGTCACCGGCAGCAGTGGGCTAAAATAGCCCTGTTCTGTTTAGCAGCCAGTCTCATGAACAATGAGAAATGTTGCGTTAAATGTTCTATTTTTTGTTTGTTTTAAATAAAGGAGATTGAGCAGAGAGTTGTTTGTGTGCATTTTTATAGGCCTATTCAATTTTGAAAGCTAAAAAGGTCATATAAATAGGCCTAAAAAAAATAATAATAGGCATAGTAACCATCGGCCTAATAATACTAATAGTAATACTACTAATGTTAAATAAAAAACATAATAATAGACTTATTTGAAAAAAAGTGGCCGCGGAAATTTTGCGGCCCAGCTCAAGTTCTTGGATTCCAAATGTGGCCCACTTGGAAAACTAATTGAATAGCCCTGCCTTATAGCATTCAAATTAGTCTATCGAACCTAGGATCTTATCAATGACGTAGACCAAATTGACCACTCCTTCTCGGGATTCAAACCTGCACCCCCAACTTAAGAGTTGAACACGCCTTAACGCACTCGTCTATCGTACTCCCTACCATAAAATATATTTGTTATACAGGCATTTTTATAAATTTATTACTTGAACGAATTAAAAAAATATCACTCCATATATTAAAATACATACATCCATGAAGAGAGAGGAAGAGACAAATAATTGGAGGTTGAGTTTATTACCTTCAAAGTAGTAGTGTCCATTCTAAAAGTTGAAGTTTTAATAATGCCCAAGATCGACATTTCTGTAAGTTTAACGTTTTTATAAGTTCTATGTTTTAAAAAAATATGTCATTTGATAGTTTGAGTTTTGATTTTCAAGATATTTGCAGTACATCAGTGTTAAGCAATTTTCGTACAACTTTAAGATGTATGAACAGTAAAAAATATGAGCGGGAAGATTATCTTTTATATAAATTCTCCTTTTTGTCTAAAAATCCAACGAATTTATAAATATATATTTTGATTTGTTCATGACAGATATGGTAAAGCAGACATTTATGAGAATGGTAGATATAAATAAAATAGTTTATTTATTTCCATTTTTAAATACCATATATGTTTTAAAAAATATCTTTTTATGCTAGAATACAAATTTTCTCTTATTTACGGATGGTTTTAAAAGAATCTGTAGTACGTAGCTAAAGTATATGGTCAGTTCACAAAATATTAATTTCAATATTATCATAAACATTAATCTATTTGTTATATAAATCTATAGATTATGTAGAATGTTGCTTCAATATAAATATAGTCCGTCGACATCTGAACAATACAGCTTTCAAATTGAAATGACGGCTTAGGTGTCAAGATTCCCGGAAGAATTGTTGATCATTCATAATATTTTGAGCCTATGTATCTATTGAGTTTATTTTCATGTATATTTACTTCCACAGTAGCACAGGATTTATATTCTTGGACGATTTTCTGTTCATAGCATAGAGATAGGTTTTTAGATAATTATCCCTTGATAAACGAAATGTTAATTATTTTACAAATTAGCCTTGTTTTCTTATTTCCTTTTATATTATATATATATATAATTTATATATATATATATATATATATATACAGCCAGGGTTGAAAAGGATTTAAAAGTTTTTGCCGGATCTCTGCATTTTTGAATGAACTCAATTGCAAATAACTGATATAACAAAGAAATACGTTTTGATATGTACACAAAAACATACTTTTATAATACAATATCCGGTCTAACTTATGTCTAATTATTTAAAAAATGCTCTTTTCGTATCTCAAGGAGAGAAACATTATTTTTTCATTGGAGACCACAACTTTCTTTATTTTTTTACATCGGATAGTCAGAGTGATGATGTAAATATGTATATAAAATATAAGCAAATCAAACTCACATACTTTTTTCCTTGTGTATGAGCAGTTGTTTTATTAATTAAATTTAAGGGGTGAAATTGGAGATTTCCATTCAAAGGACTTTTTAAATGACGCATGTCAATGAAGAAATGACTAATAGTTTTTTTTATGATGTGTTTCTCATTGAATGGCACTCCTTAACAGCAATGAGTGAAGTGATATTTTGGATCATACCGCCAACTTCTATTTGTTTATCCCCTCTTTTTTTTTCTTTCAAGTTGTACAAAGAGCCCCTTTTTCTATTCCTTTTCTTTTAGCGAACGCTAAACTGGCCTTGAATATTTTGCTAATATGGTGCTCTGGCTCACTTTCGTCCCTGCAAGCCTTTCAAAGGAAATACTTAATAAATACCTTACTATTTTTTGTTTGTTTCAGTGGGACGCTCCCGTGGATCCTCATATCTATGCTATATGTGACAACATTGATGCCTGGGCCATGTGGCTCTCCCCGCCTTCCTTCGTGCTCTTCAACATTGCCTACTGGATGGCCTATCAACACGTTGACGTGGATCCCCCGGAGACTACACCTCTCAGCATACCTCCATCCTAAAAAATAATGGACCTCAAGGACATATATTTTTATATCAAAAGACTTTTTTTCCCTTGAATCCCAATCGGAATATTAATATTAATATATTATTATTATTACTATATATATTTAAAGAAGAGACTTGAATAATAAGAAGAGAGACCGACCAATCAGATGATATCTGCATGAACAATAACACCAATGAAAAATATGGAGGGAAACTTTAAATACAAACAAATATGGCTGCCATCTTTGTATATAGTTTTTTGTAGTGTTGTAAAAACGAGTCAGACAAATAAGAAACCAGTTTCATAACCTCGAACTTGAACAGTTTTAATATATATTTTGTATCCTATTCAATCATTGGCTATCTGCACAACGACGAAATATTTATTGAGTATCTAGATATTATAAGGCTCGGTTGTGAAATATCTTTTTGTTACCTTTACAGTATGCATGCACATCAAAAAGAAAGATAAATAATATACATATATGACGTCATACCTACTTTTCTATTATTGAATATGGAAGATCTCTGATAAAATATGTAAACGTTGTGACGTTTACTTCAATGTGTAAATTGGTACACAAGGGTTTGACAATAATGCTTCAAAAATAAGGTCAACTGTAATTGACAAAGATATGCAACTCCGCTACCCCGGACTCTATCATAAATACTGGACAAAATACAGTTTAAAGAACTGGAGTCAACATTTATGATGAGAGGATATTATTCCTGGATGCCTTAGAAACTAATAAAGTATTATGGTTTTAAAAAGAGTCAAATTATATTGTTCAAGGGTAGACATATAGCAAATAAAGTGACCAGATATCCTTCAAACAAGGGTTTCACTCAACTTTTGCATACAATATAAAACGAATAAATATAATTACGCATGGAGTTCAATTTTTTAGCATTTTGCTTATACAGTAACCTAATTTAATAACTAATTTATTAAATCGCAGGTGTATATCCCTAACAATTATTTACATCGACAAAGATCATGATGCTGCTTAGGCTTAAGTTACGGGTTAAAGTTAAAATAAACGAAATATAAATTAAAGTGTGCATGACCTATTTTAAAAATATTACCCTCTAATGGCTTGTTTTCCTTATGACACTAAACTTTTTTAATATTTTGTAATAAAAAGTAGGTTTACGTTCTTCCCAGGAATGACTCGTTAGCTATAACTTTGTACTTGATCTTACAAAAATATTCCATGAACCAATTTTTAAAAGCAAACAGTGTGACGAACATTTATGTAGAATAAGAATTTAGATAAGGCGTGGTCCATAAATGGCAAGGTAAACCTAGCAACTGAAGGTATTTCACTCTCAAACCCAAAATTTCACTTCTCATCTTTGATTATATAAAAACATATTTACTCAAGAACCTGCATGATATTTTGTAAATAAACCTTTTATTCTGCGTGAAACCGAAAAAAACGTCCAATTTATCCATATAGACTCATGTTTTTTCTCCAGATCTTTATTTTATTTACAAGTCCTAGAATGCAGAATGCCCGGAGCCGAGAATAAGGCGCCCTTCCCAGCTATGATCATTGTTTTGAATATAAAGTTCCTTTCCTTCCCTGGGCTTTTTGGAGCCCAAATTAAAAATATTATTATTGGTATTATTATTATTTTATTATTGACATTATATAAATACCGTTTATTTCAAATATTGACACTCATGTATAGATATTGTATCCCATTGGACAGGGTTCCGTGATTATTATGAATATTCTAAGTAAAGCTTGGTTACGGTAAAGGTCTTAGGATACTCTGGACATAAAAAAGCTAATCACAAACAGGCAATTGACACAACCCAAACAATGTATATTTCAAATAATAAATTGAGGACTTATTTCAACAAAGGGACTTTTCCTGATTGAATAAAATACTAAGGACTAAGAAAACAAAATATGTTGTTGTTCATCAAATGGTTGTTCAATTTGTAAAAATATATATACGATCTTAGGCATATTTATAGAAATAAAATTGAATATTGCACTACCTAAATTATGTTACCGTATGTTCCGCAGGCACACCTAGGAACCTTCATAATTAAGCCTCATATATGCGCCACAACCGATCTTGCGATAAATAGCTACTACCTACTCAATTTCCCCCTTTACAAGAAGAAGTAGTGCGGTATTTGAGAGTTGTCAAATAGCAGGTTTGTAATCTGTGAATAAAGTTTGAATGACTTATCTGACCGTTTTGTTGACATTTCCTTTAGTGCACAAATCAAGATAAAGCATAACGTAACCTCAACTTCGACCTTAGGGTCTTAAAAAATGCGGGGCTGCGCCTTATATATATACAAAAAGTTTTAAAATATAATCATTGTTGGTTTTTTCTTCTTTGATTGTAATTTATATAAAGGATACAATTTCACAGAACCTAGTACGAGGGGTAACAACTTTTCTATACAAAAGTGTAAAATGTTTTTTAGTTGTTAAATATATAAAAGTTTTACTTTGTTCAAAGTACATTTTAGCGACACAATCTTTCTTTGTGACATCACTATGTTCGCCAACGCGGGTGACAATTTTTCATACTAACATGGTGGATAATAGTATATGCCTATGTATATTATTAGATCCTATCTAATCCAGCGCCATGTTCATTAATTCCTGTACATAAAAATCAATCAACCCTTTAAATATCTTCCATTTTTCTTTTGAATATCGTATAAGTATACATTACAATAATTAAAATACCATTTATAGTATAATTTATGCTAAGAGGTTCTTTTTTTAAAGCTATATATAAAGATCTCAAAGTTTTTGTTTTTTTCATTATCTCTATGAACATAAATATATTTTATATCGTACTCAATTCATGCCCCACTCTCGTTACTTAACATACAGCCCCACTTTGAATGAATACATTAAGCGCCCCCCCCCCCTTTATTGTACCGTTTTTGAATATGAAATAATATTTGATAAAGACAATTAATTACAAATGCAAGTCTTTTCTTTATGTTTCGTCCAAATAATACATTTCCAATCCCTATGTTTAATAATCAGTGTAAATACTTTAAAATGTCGTCAAGATGTGAAATGATGTAAAAGAATACTTTGATAAATAAACAGCTGAAAATATATGACTTTTGATGACTCTTAATGGAACGGAGGGGTGGTGTGTTTCAATGACTGTGAGTGAGACTCGGGAAAATGAGACACAGAAGTTATTACAAAAGTATGAGTGCTCTATACTGGTCCTGTAAATCTGACTAATGACGTCACATGTATGTGGTTACTCAATTGGTTTATTTGTATCAACTCCAAGTCGATTTTTGCTTCATAATAATGAGCAATAAGAATTGGGAGATCCTAAACCTAAAACGAATCTTCGAACCTATTCGGAACCACACAAATAGTTCGGAAGGGAAAGTACTAAGAAATATTTTAAAAGTGGCTCTGAATGACGGTTTGAAACCGGAGATATATATTCTAACTGCAACCAATTCAAGGCTCAAAATTGGTTGAACCCTCCTTGCCCAGATACGAATGGTTTATTATCAGTATCGTAATTCTCTTGAATCACATACACTCTTATACTCTTGATATGTGGAAATTTGACCGTAAAATGATTGCTACATTAAGTATTTCGGAAGGCTTTGTTTGAAGTATAATTTGCATCTATTTTAGGTCTAGTGACAGCCTCTTTGTCACATGTAAATTTTGTATAGAGGGTTGCCTCACTCAAGAAACGGAAAAGTACGATGGGAGACAGGAAAAAACGTTGGAAGCGGCATCTAATGAACGTTTCGTACAATATCCATAATTCAAATTGAAGACAATTTCATATAACTGCTATCCATTTTTTATATATTTAACAGTAAGGATGCGTAAACAGAGATTAAACGTAATCATTGGAAGCCCGAAGTACATATAAAGGGGCTAAATCATAGAGATTAAAAGATATAGAGAGCTTACTCCCTTCATCTGTATTTTTTTGTCCAATATAACAAAGTAATTTGTCTACGTCATCGTAAGCTGAGCATAGAGATAGATTATATCTCCATGATCATCTATATCTTATTATCTCTATGGGCTAACCCAGCGCCAATGAACCCTCTGGTATTTTCACCAGCCACAGCTATGGTATTTTGGAGCTTCCATACAGGCCTCATACTGCTCTCAGCTTTTACAAGTCAGAACTATTATAGTTTTGGAGTTAAAAAAGGTGAGTATTGTTTAACATTTGAATAAAAATAAATAAAAAAACATTATGTATAGCTGCAAGAAAGTATTCTTGCAAAGCATTAAAGGATAATGATAAGGGATGATCCCGGTAGGAAGACGGATTTAATCCTTTTTGCCTATAGGAGAAAAAGAGCACTTGATGATGGCGAGCTGTTCTATCACAGAATATGTACATATATTACTTCGCATAGCAAATAAGCTGTGAAGAAAATAGATGAAATAAAAGCATCATACCTTCATCTGAGCCAAAAAGAAAAAGCATATAATTAAGATAGACTCTCCAGTCCCTTGAAAAGAAGAGCTTTGTCGCATAGTTATTTCTCAATATGTGGAACTGCCTATAACCATGGTGCTCTATTTTTAAGCATTTTTAAAAACAAAGGGGAATCGTTTTTAACAAAGGTCAAACATTTTCTTGCGACATCGCTCCAGAGGCGCATTGGTCATCCTCAATTATCACATACAATTGGTGGGGTTCTCCCTCCAAGAAAAAAGACGGTGTCTTTTCGAAGCAGCTTCCTCTTATTCCTTTAAAAAAATGAAAGTCTGCACGCATCCGTATCGTATATCAGAGGAACTTTCAATACAGATTATGTGATCTCTTTTTGTCCGCATCTCCATAGAAGATTGATAATCGACAAGGATGGAGAAGAAGTATCTGTGTAATAAAAAACAGTCTGCTCGTCCGAAAATGATTTAAATATCGTTTGCTATCAGGAGCATTGATTCATATTTTTTTTGCCTATATGGTTCGATACAATTGCATCCGACAGGACTATAAATAAGCATTATAGCATTAAAATTAGTCTATCGAACCTAGGATCTTATCAATGAGGTAGACCAAAATGACCATCCCCTCTCGGGGGATTCAAACCTGCACCCCCAACATTGAGAGTTGAACACGCCTTAACGCACACGGCTATCGCACTCCCTTTTTTATTTTGGGTCATTTCTTCCTTCTACATTTTTACCCTTTCTTCATAGGCTGTATTTACCTGGACCATTTTTTCTTGTTCCATTTCTTCCTAGGCCGTATGTTTCCTGGTCCATTTCTTCTGAACACCATATAAAATATATTGACCAATAGCATGGGAGCTTAAGCGACAAGGAATATTTTTTTTTAAAATTCTTTGAAAGAAAAACTCAAAGTCACTCCCTCCTACAAGACGCAACATGTGATTTACGCCAAAAGATCCACCAATGCACGAAGCTCCGGATATTATAAATGTAACAGAAAAGAAATTAAGCCGACTTTATGTTTTTAAATGTTCTAGTTGTTGTCATATGTTAATTGCCCTTTTAGATATATATGTACAATCTGATGTATTTATTATTTTTGACATATTAAACATTACATACGTATTTGTTATTGCAATGCTTTCATAATTCTAAATTATTATCTAATATTGTTTTATATTCAGTATGCGTATATTGAATAAAGTTTGTCTTATGACCAATATATATTATAAATATGTAATATAATATATATATATATATATTATATATAGATATATATTTTGTATATCGGTGATTCACTTAAATTGAGACTCACATATTACAACTACAATCTTGTATTAAATTTTACATAAATAATTTTAAACAAAAATGAGAGCACAATGTGTAATTTACAAATTGTATTTCAATAAATTTTCACATATCCTCCTTTGGACTTAACTCAGCTTTGAACCCCTCATGGTGGAGTACACGGCAGGAATCTCTTCCTCAGACAAAATTTTCACGTCCAGTGCCACCCACAACAGTCAGAATGACCGGTTTTATCTTGAAAAAGGAAGACATCCCCGTGCAGCTGAGGACTCTCTTCAGAAGGCCAAAGCCACCCTCAGTCATGGTCTGAGCTGAGAAGAGATTCCTGCCTGTGTTGCTCCACCGTGAGGAGGTTCAAAGCTGTAGTAAGCCAAGAAGTATGTGAAAATTTAATGAAATACATTTTGTAAATTAACATTGTGCTATCATTTTTGTTTAAAAATTATTTGTGTAAATTTAATACAAAGATTGTATGTAGTTTGTAATGTGAGTCTCATTAAATTAGATGTTCCTGGCCATGATTTAACAAATATCAGTGATTTCGGTTTATAAATTTGATTGGACTATCCTGTTTATTTGCTCTTGTCGCTGAAGTACCTGCTTAGGCAATAAAATAACTTTAACTAATAGCTCTTGAGATAAACATAAAATAATTAACTACTCATAAATCCGAATGAGCATATCATGATAATAGAGCAATAATGTATTTGTATCCCATGGGTCTTTTTTCCTTTCTATGTTACAGGCAAGAAAATGAAAATGGGCTTTCTTATTTGTTGTTTTATCTGCATTGTTGCAATACAAAGCATTGTGCTTGTGATACCCCCTCCTCCTCAAGAGGCTTGTTTACAAAACCATGCACGTAGGTGCTAATGCAAAAATGCAATTTAAGGCCTCCTGCATTTTGGCCTCGCGCCTTTTGTGATTATTTGTGGGCAAATCGAATACAAAGCATTGTTCATGTATGACGTAAGCTTCTCCGTTTATATAATTATAGTTAGGGAATAGTTATACATAGTTATACAATTAAAAGCAAAATAGAGATATTTGTGTAGTATATATATATATATATATATATATATATAATATATATATATATATTATATATATATATATATATATATATTAGGGATGCAAAAAGTTAATGGACTAACGATTAATAATCGACAAGATTTTAAACGATTAAAGTTTATTAGTTGCGATTAATCGACGATTGCGCTCTCTATTTGAAGTTAATGAAACTTCAGCATTTTTACCGGTTTTGAAATCCATTCTTGTATTCAATCTTCACATATTAGTTGCAATTAATCAAGGAGAATATAAATAAGTTGAGGCAATCCACGTAGGCAATTGCAGGGCGACAGCTGACTATTTTGTTGTGATGTCATAGATGCTACCCTTGATTTTTAGATCAGTTCAGTTCATATTGTAAAGTGAAAATGACATATTCTTGAGGAAGTAATCGTGTTTGTGCTATCCCCTCTTGCTTTAATCCTCGAGATACACAATATTTTGCATTTCCGACTAAGGACCTCGACATTCAACGTTTGTGGATCGCACGATGCAGAAGATCCGACAGAATTGGCATAAAGAATGCGAAGATCTGCGATCGTCATTTTACTCCGGATGACTTCCAAAGAAATCTTAAGCTGAGCTTCTTGGCATCTCTGCTAGAAGAAGCTTAAGGCTCAAGCTGTTCCTTCACTCTGCATCCCTGGATCACCCTCCTCAAGTGTACCAATTCCTTCAGACAGGTCCGTCAAGAAGCCCGGGAACGAAAAAAGTTCGTGAGTCAACTAGTGAGAAGGAATTAGGCCCAGGAGTCGGAGTTGGAGACATCATGAAGTGATTGAGTCCCAAGAAGAGCCCTTGGTCAAAACAGTCTCTACTCAGGCAGATGTCTACAAACTGGAAAAAGGAATCCAGTGTGGGGAATCCAAGGGGATTTTTTTTGGCAACGTAAGTGCAAGAAGCTCGAAAAGGAACTTTCACTCACGAAAATGAAGCTGTCCTGCTACAAAGCCAAGTGCCTCAAACTTGGTTCAAAAAATTTAAGGAAACTTTAATTAGGACTTCATTAAAAAAAATCACACAGCGATTCAAACAAGAAGGTTGATGAATCCTTCGACAAATTCAATCGTGGATACACAAAAGAAGATGTAACCACGCCCTCATCTTACGGATTATAGTCCCGGGCCTTCGAGTACTTGCGCTCACGGAAACTCCCTCCTCTGCCTAGTCGACAGACACAGGAAAATTCCTCCAAAATTTTAATTGCAATCCAGGATTCCTTGAGGATTGTATCAAAATCCTCTCCGAAAAATTAAGCATTTCCGACGACTCCCAGGAACGAATGGCAGTTCTATGCTTCGATGAAATGGAAGTGAGGAGGACGTTCGAAATTTAATCTAAGCTGAAACAAATTTTGGGCCTTGGAAGAAAATGCAAGACCATCACGGTCAGGGAGCTTTTCCACTCGTGGAAGCAGCCCATTGATGTTGAGTTTGATACTCAAATGAAGAAGGAGCTGTTGTTTGGCATCATCAAGAGGCTTGAACGGGCTGGAGTCTTGATCAAGGCCATAGCTTTTGATTTGGGTAAGAAATTATCAATAACTTCAAATTTCATTGAGCTTATTTATTTTTTTCTATTTAGGAAACAAGTCATTGATTTCCCAACTTCAACTCACCTCGGAAAACTTCTCCTTTAAAATCCTACCGACTCGAATCGTCAAATTTATGCCTTCCCTGACTGTCCTCACTTATTGAAGTTATTTCGGAATCACCTTTTGGATAACGGATATATTTTCAAGGATTTAGAGGGCAGTTCTACACGCTTAACACAAAGGACTTCGAAGATCTTCTCGACAAAGACTGTGGTGAGCTTAGAATGGCCTTCAAAGTCACAAAAGAAGCGCATCTTGAATGTTCAGGAAGTGCTAGACAACGAGTCAGAACGGCTGCTCAACTCCTATCCCATACAGTTTCGAAGGCCTTCTTATATCTTTAAGGTGAAGAAAAGGAATCGCAATCTCGAATTGTCCGAGTTGTCAACGACTGGTTCGACTGCATGAACTCAAGCGTCTTATATAGCAAGAAAAACCTCTCGTGCGGGCTCGGCGTCCACTTAGCTGAACAAATGCTCGCTTTGGACGAGATGGAGCGGTTAGTTTTATCCATGAATGTGATAGGAAGGAGTTATCGCCTTCCCTTTGAAAAGGGAATTCTTATCTCCATTAGATCAACCAAATCGTTTGTTCCAACAAATCCAGGAGTGTCTTGAGAATGTGTTCTCTCAGATTCGCGCTTTAACTGGAAATAATTGCCATCTTTCTCCTAATGAAGCATTGAGAAGACTCAAAGTTATTCTAATAGGGAGGAATCATCACCTCATCCTAAGGAGTCCGGCAGTGGAAGTTTCGAATGATTTGGAGGACAAAGACAATGGAGAAATCGTTACCAAATTAATATCCAGGGGCTTCTTTTCTTCGGATATACAGTATGAAATTGAGGATGGACAGAGTCCTAGGAAACTTCGGAGGTTTCTGAACTGATTGAAGCTCTTGAAACTAATAAATTTCTACAATTCATGGAGCAGAATCATCCGAAGCTTCCAATGACTGTTCCAACGAGGGTCTCTCCTATATCGCTGGATACTTGGCCAGGAAGTTTAAAGACCTCCACCCAAATTTGGGAAAAAGACGAGTGACATTCAAGGATTTGAAGAAACTCAAACTCCTTGGATTGAGGTATTTCCATGGAGGTCTTACCGCCCCTTCGCCCGATTTTTTGAAGTTCTGCCACCTCTTAGAAAATCACTTCTAAATTTTTCGCAATGGCCATCAAGACGGAATCGATAAAGATCCCGACGTTTTTCAAAGACCTTTTGAACCACTGATTAATTTATATCCAATTGGCCAAAAGAAATAATTATTGCTTTTGTAAAAGCAAGAACACGGATTCGAGTCAATTTTCTCAATAAGCAAATTAACTGAAAATGCTAGTGCTATTTAAGAAACTTAAACAAATAGGCCAGTTTACTAATTAGCATAATGATATTCATATTCTTAATTTCTCCCTTTTTGTATGTGCATATGTATTATCCTATTATTGTGATTAATAAATTCTTCTTCAATATATTAATATCATATTGAAAAATATGCTTATTGTTTGAAATGATTACACTGGCCAACAGCCAAAAAAAAGGTCGGACTAATTTACCATAATTCATATAGAGTTTTATTCACTGATTCCAAATATGGTATTCATTTTTCAAAGTTAGTGATAAATTCAGAGCTAAATGGATTTCAATTTTTTTAGCATTTTTTAGATTCAGAGCCATTTTTGGCATACAAGGACTGAAGTATAGAAAAATAAAAAGCAATGATTTGATAGAGCTTAGATCAAAGTACTCATTTCAATTTTTACTTCGTCTCTGGCACATTTAAACTTTAAAATATATGTCATTTTGTACGAAAAATGAAGGGTTTTTCTTAGAGACTCACTGATCCTCACTGTTCCTCACTCAAAGGTCTTACATGATTAAAAATTCATATGAATATGAAGAAAAAATATCAAGCTTTAATTTGATATGCTTAATGTTCTATAAAATGCCTTATTTTAATCAAAATTAGCAAATGAATATTTTTTAAATCCTCTCCATTTTGCCCTTTTTTAGAGAAATTCATAACTCACCCAGTGAGATAGAAACAGAGAGAAACTGACGTCACAATGTATGTAAACAATAAAGAGTAATTTTCCTTCTTTCATTGGAATTTGAGTTTTTTTTTCCGGAAATCTTCTGAGGATCCAGGATTCCTAATGAGTGGCCTGCCGGCTGTGCCGTCGAACACAACATTTGTGAGAAGAATTCATCGTGACACAGCCTCGGATCAAGCATGGAGCAAAGAGTGGAAGCTTAGGAGGACATGACTCCCCAGAGGGTGCTTAGCCTATTCTCTTTGCAATC
>CP045895.1:1060806-1090612 GCA_013387185.1 Caligus rogercresseyi | reverse complement strand
CCTAGGAATAACAATAAGACCGACATGGGACGTAGATAGTGACTATGCAAGAGGAAAATATGATAAACTCTGTTTAGACTTTGAGTCATATTATCAGTAAACAGCCTTACACAAAACAAATCCGATAGCCAACTCTCTCTACTCTAGGAATGCTCTTATAAATCAATATAATATAAAGAGAACTTAAATGGGTTAGATTAAAGTGTTAAAGTAAATATCGCATGCAAGGAAAAAGTAAACAAAAAAAATTTGGCCAAATAATGTAATTTCCCTTAACGTTAGATGTCGGTTGTCCATGAACTACGTCACAACCTATTTTAAAACCGTTTAAAGGATTAAATTTGATGATTTGAAATTGTAGCAAGAGTTCGAACCATGAACTGGACCGGTTCATCACTCTGGGCCGTCTCATCACAAGGAGGGGGTTTGTGGATATATTTTGGCGCCTAAATGAATCAGTGATAATATAGTTATTTAAGTGTTAACACGTCCATTGTTTTATTATGCCTAAGAGTACGACACAAGCTATCACGGCCATGAAGATAGCGGATATCCTTCCTCGGTTTGATGGGACGAAGGGAAAGATGTGAGTGCGTGGCTCGAGCAGGTGGAACTCGCCAAGGAACTGTTTGAGATCGACAACATGGCGAAGGTGATACCTTTCTTATGGACGGGGAGGCGTTTGAGGTTTTCAAGCAGTTGGCTCCGGAGGATAAGGGAGTGGAGGGAAAATCAAGGACGCGTTAACAAGAGCATTTGCTGTGAGCAAGTGGACGGCATACGAGGAATTCTGCGGAAGGAGGTGGAGGATGGACGAGACCGTTGAAGCTTTCCTCACGGACCTTAAACGACTGGCCAGAATCTGGAATGGACAAGGCTGACAACGCAGTGAGATTCGCCTTCGTTGTTGGTCTCCCTCAGAATGTGAGTGTCCATATTAGGGCGACACCCAACATTGAGTCCATGGAAATGAGTGGAGTTGTTCATATGGCTAAGTCCTTAATGTCCAGCTCCCATCAAGGAGAGAGTCTTGGGGCCGTATCTCAAAGAACTACAAAAGAAATGTCATGTTTCTCTTGCGGAGGCCCTCACTTTATTAAAAGTTGCCCAAAGAGGAAGGGAGCGTGCTACATTTGTGGAAAAACGGGGCACTATGCGCGAATGTGCAGGAGGACGGGAAACGGAGTGGGGCCGGCGCCTGCGCCAACGGCGGTCTATCACAGCTCTCAGGCGCAACCATCCCCACAATAAAAGTAAAAGTGGACGGAGAGGAGGTTAGTGGCCTTCTCGATACTGGCTGCTCCAAAACAATTTTGGGGGCACGCTTCAGCCAGTATAAACCATTGAAGCAGGAGAAGAGCGTACGGGTGATGGCATTCGATGGAAGGACCTCTGTGTGCCAAGGAACATCATGGAGGAGGATCGAGCTCGTGGGGAAGTCTGTCTGGAATGAGTGTATCCTTAGTTCTAGCATGATGCCTGGGATTGACGTTGTTTTGGGCACCGATGTCCTTGCACACTTTAACTTCTCGCTGTTAAGAGGAGTTGTGTCTATAAGTGCTCCAGCATTAGTGAGTGAGGTCGAACCGAGTCCCGAGTGTCTGCTGAGGGTAGAAATTTTAGGGCCTCTTTTTGTGGCGATCGTTGGTCTGTAGAGTGGGAATGGATTGAAGATCCCAAGATCCAAGGTCGGGTCGGACAGTACAACGTTGACGAGAGGTGGAGGACGAGGTTCGAGAGTGAAGTGAATAGATGGATCCAAAGTGGATGGTTGGTCAAGAGCGAAGAAAGTCACCAAGGAGTTATACCGCTTATGGCCGTTTATCAGGAAACCAAGGACAAAGTGAGACCCGTTTTGGATTTTAGGGAGCTCAACAAATTTGTAGAATGCTCTGGTGCTGAAGCTGATGTCTGCGGGGAAAAGCTGCGGACGTGGAGGCAATGGCCTGAGAATTGTGCATTGTTGGATCTGAAAGATGCTTATATGCAAATAGGAGTCAGTCCGAGATGCAGCAGATACCAAAACATAAGGTACAAGGGCCAATGTTACCAACTTTGCCGTCTAGGGTTTGGACTAAACTGTGCACCAGAAATAATGAAAGTCATCATAGCTAAGGTCTTGTCTTTAAACCCAAGAATGAAAGGTTCTGTGGATCACTACTACGACGATCTGATAGTTAACCTGGACAAGATATCGGTGACTGACGTAAGGGACCATCTAGCGAAATTTGGGCTACAATGCAAAGAACACATTTTGTTGAGCAAGTCAAAGGTCCTCGGTTTGCAATTGGAAACAAAGGACGGAACCTTGTGGTGGAGAAGACCAAATTGTGCTGATCTTGCTGTGAACCCAGGTGTCACAAGGAGGGAGGTATTCTCATTGTGTGGTAAACTCGTTGGTCATTTCCCTATTGTCGGTTGGTTGAGGGTTGCAACGAGTTACATCAAAAGATGTTGTGAAGGACAAAAATGGGACGATAAAGCGGGAGTCATCGTAGAAAATCTACTGGAAGAGGTGATTTCAAGAATCACTCGAGATGATCCCGTCAAAGGAAAGTGGAACGTAGAAAGTGGAGGTTCCTTTCAATTGTGGGCTGACGCTAGTTCATCGCATATGGAGCTTTATTGTGCAAAAATGGAGTTGTGATCGAGGATGGTGCATGGTTGAGGAAAAAAGAAGACGGGGCTCATATTAATTTAGCTGAGTTGACTGCGATTGTGAAAGGAGTAAATCTCGCACAAAATGGGGAGCTGAAACTCTTAACATTGTGACCGATTCGGCAACTGTATTTTCTTGGTTGAGATCGTTGAGGACTGGAGATAAAAAGATAAGAGTGTCCGGCCTCTCTGAGATGCTTGTAAAACGAAGAATTTCAACACTAAAAGAAACTTTGGAAGCCTACAACATCTCATGGGAAATCGTTCTTGTCCCCTCAGCCAAGAATAAAGCAGACGAACTGACTAGGGTACCCAAGAATTGGATAAGTAAAGGAAAATGTCTCTATGCAATTCAGCAAATATATAACACCAGAACGAATACGGGAAATTCATGACATGAATCATATGGGACGAGAGAAAACCCTCCATTTTGCCAGGAATTGGATAAAGAGGTCACAGCCGATGAAGTAGCGAGGGCAATCCAGGGATGCGAAGAATGCACATCAATTGATCCAGCACCTAAGACTTTAGAGGGGGGAAACTCTCTGTGGCGAAGATCTGGGACAGAATTGCCATCGATGTGACACACGTTGGCAAAGAAAAATATCTCACTGCTGTGGATTGTGGACCCAGCCGATTCTCCGCTTGGACCTACATAAGGAGCGAGAGTGAATTTGAGGTGTGCATCGCTGTGGGTCAATTGTTTGGTCATATGGGCCCTCCTATGGAAGTTCTTTGCGATAATGGTAGAACGTTCAGATCAAAAGCGTTTGCCAACTTATGTCATCCTGGAACGTTACCTTGTCCTTCAGGTGCGCCTACAAACCATCAGGCAACGGTATAGTGGAGAGAAACCATAGAACTATCAAATCCATGGTAGCAAGAACGGGCAGTCCGGTATCAACGTGTGTGTTCTGGTACAATGCATCACCAAGATCGGAAGATAAAGTGATTCCTGCTGAGAAACTTTTCAAGAGAGAATGGCGGATTTCCATGATAGATGAAAAGCGGACAGAAAAACCTACCCCGGAGGCAGGAGAATTTGTCAAGGGTGATGAAGTTTGGGTGAAACCAAACAACGCAAAGTGCACGACAAAATGGTTGAAGGGAACTATTACAAAAGTCGTTTCTCCTTTCCAAGCAGACGTTAATGGAGTACCAAGACACTCTTCAGACATACGACTGAGGAATCGGGTCGTCTAAGTTTCCTTGCTTCAAAAACTAAAGGTGATGTTAACATCATGGGGCCATGTAGCAAGAGTTCGAACCATGAACTGGACCGGTTCATCACTCTGGGCCGTCTCATCACAAGGAGGGGGTTTGGAGATATATTTGGCGCCTAAATGAATCAGTGATAATATAGTTATTTAAGTGTTAACACGTCCATTGTTTTATTATGCCTAAGAGTACGACACAGAAATATATCAAATAACTACAAGATAAGAACATCTCCACATATAAATAATAAAAGGACTTTGTTTATTATTTTCAAGAGCTCTAGCATAAAAGCGCCCCTTACGGACTTAAGAAGAACTAATATTAAGTCCAATTTTTTAGGGGGAAAAAGGAATAATTTTATGTTATGCATGCGCTACTTTACTTTAACGCTTTGGTTTAGACTTCCTATGATTGATTAGTCTTAATCTCTCATCCTTTTTTGTATTTTCTACGCAGGTAGCCCCCTAGTGTATGATAAAATGATGATTTTCTCGAGGCTAAATAATAATATGAAGATAAATCGCTTATGAGTAATATGATGCAAAATGTATAGTTACTCACGAAAACAAAAAGTTATCATCCTTAAATGGATTAACTACACTATAGGACATAATCTATTTTTTGTAAATATCTCCTATATATGTACCCACATTAAAAAAACTTACAACTACAAACAAACAAGTTATACATATTTGTGCAATTATTCATAGGTCATACCCAGGGGGGGGGGGGGCAGAACTCATGTAAACAAGAAGGATATTTCCAATAAAAAAAATGTGACGTCATCACAGCTACGATTTGCCTATGTATCTAATACCTCTAGGACAACTAAGCTAAGAACGTAAAGGCTCTCAAAGGAATAACGTCCGGAGGCTCCCTCCCGCCACGAGCCACCCGGGACGCACAGCTTCAGCATCAGGGAGGAAGTGGAAGTCCTGAACACCTTACGGGACTCTGAGGCCTTTGGCTGGTAGCCCGCACGCATTTAGGAGCTCCGGAGCAACGTGGCCGTCCTCTGCAGCTCCGCCTCCGCCGGAGAGCTCCCGGTTTCAAATTTTTATTTCCTTTTGAAATTAACCACTGTTTTTAAATGTACCTTTGATTTTATTTAATAACAAATAGCTACTGTGACGTCATCTGTGACGTTTCAGTTTTTCTTTTCTAATCAGAGGAATCTAAACATTGTGTTCTGCGCATCTTGTATTATCTATTATCTTTGGGTCATACCCAAATAAATATTGTGTTCAGTATAAAAAGTAGCGTAAAGTACAACCAAAAATAATTTTTAATTCTTTAATCACGCTTATATCATAGTTCCAAGTTAACTTGGAGTTAACACGAGAGGAGATGGTCATTTTTGGTCCACCTCATTAATACGATCCTAGGTTTGAGCGACTAATCTACACGCTATAATACTTATTTATATCTATCGGATGCAATGCTATCGAACCAAAAAGGCAATAAAAAAATGCTGTAAGTGAAAAATATTAACACTTTGATATTAAAAGAAGAATATATTCTTATTCTATAATATTTTCCTCGGCATTAATCCCATGGCGTGGCTTTATACTATATTAAAAATTTACTAAAACATATATAATTCTTGTTAAAATATATTATTTCCAAAATTATCTTCTCTGCTAAAAAGATTTAATTTTTAAACTAAAATGTTTAATTATGTTTTATTTATCAAAACGTATATATTTCTTGTTAAAGATTTTTTTTTTAAAATTATCTTCTCACCCAAAAGCATTTAATTTTTAGACTAAAATGTTTAATGATGTGTTGTACACCATTAATATCATTACCCCCGCCGAAGGAGGTATTGTTTTTCACTGGCGTTTGGTTTGTTTTGTCAGCAGGATAACTCAAAAAATTCGGAACGGATTCAAATGAAACTTTGTGGAGTTGTTGGAAATACCAAAAGAAACAAGTGATTAAATTTTGGCATCTCTGAGTGCAGAATTAGATGCAAAATGAGCTAAATGCTAATAAATATTTCAAGTTAGCCTACTCTGCCAATAGATGTCGTTGTGCTGTGAAATTGGGTGCCGGGAGCGACTTCCTCTCGGAATTCCGTCGAGGGGAACCCTCCCCCGTCCCTCTACGCCGCCCCAGTCGTGAAAAATCCGCCTCGGAAGGCTCATAAGGACCCCGTGACGGCGGAGGTTTGCATTCTCTGAGTGTATATATGCCTCTAGTTTTAAACACATTCAACTTTTTGCGCTTGTATATTTTTTAAATGGACTCTACAAAAAAGACAAGATTCAATACCAAAGACATTTTTCTTGAAAGTGATTGGTTGAAATAGAAAAATATTCAATACAATAAATAGTTGACATTAATGAAAAACATTACTTCACTCGTGTCTGTACATAAGAATATCATCCTTTAAAAACAAATATATTATATGAGGTTGGTTCATGTGAGTTTCAATTACATAGTCGTATATTAGGAACAGATTTTACAAATGACAAGCTAGAAAATATATCCGCTTTTTCTGGCAGCTATTCAGTGATTAATTTGGAAGGGTACTCCTCGTTTTAATTCAAATTCCACGATGATATTGGTCGGCAAAACTATAAGAATAATTTTTTCTTCCGAAACCTTCTTGCACCAAAAGAGCTTGAGGGTTGCTCTATTTCGAGAGATTTATTCAATTCACGATCTTCATCGAGAGCCAGTATTTAATTCTGGAAAGTTTTTTCTTTCCACTTAAGCGAGCGGCAATCTCTCATCAAGTTCCAGGCCCTTGGCATTTGAAGATGTCATTTTTGTCGAATTCGAAAGAAGAAGCTGACCAATTTGCGAGAAATATATTAAAGCATTGGACCATCCATCTCGTGGGGACCACAAATATTGAGTTCATTTCCGGGAATTTATGAGGACAGGAGGTTCACAGCTCAGTTCCAAATATCGTCGGGTTGTATTTTCTTTGATACTCCATGCAAAGACTGTGGAGTGATTTACAACAAATATCCATGCATTTGCAAATTGCCCGGCTCTTGACATCTTGAGAGAGTTTGTTTTCTCTAAATGTCAGGGGGATATGTGAAAAAATGTACCTCCTACTCTATTATTTTGGTCTTAATTCAAACCATAAAAGTCCTCCAAAATCGCGTGCCTTAGACATGTCTCTTCTAAGTTGCCGTTGTTCTCAACAGGTAGCTAGCGCCGATTTTATATCCAAGTACGATATCAAAACTATTTGATCTCTACTGCAGCTAGGTACTCAGCCTTATCCATTAAGATCTCTGATGTCAATGGTTCCTCCTGGATGTATACAGGCGACTTAGTCAGATTTTATCCGTCCTGCTTAAAGCATATCTCAATTTCTTAAAAACCTAATTAAGGGTAACAATTTTTTTAGAAGTTAAATAAATAATATTATGATTTACCCTTTCACGGAAGTGATTCGTCCTGGAATTTTTCAAATTTTAGTTGTACCATATTCATTATACAATGTTTTGTTACTTTTATTTGAATACCAAAAAAAATCATAATTATTGTTATTGTCTGTTTATTGTGTTTTGTTTTAATATTGATGACTAACATTTATATTTAGGGAACTAATTTTAAACTACAAGTTTATTTATACATTATATTATGTGCAGTTTCTCTGAATAAATAAAGCTATGCGAGAGAAAAAAATAGTCGTATCGCAATACCTTAGTGGCCTGTTTAGAGAACGATCTTATCTTTTGCTATATAATAATCAGAGATATAAATATTCACTAATCACAGTTTTTCACAGATCCCCAAACAAATCCCCAAGTATGTAAAAGCTAAATTATATTTTTAAGATTTAAGTAGCATTTCAAACTAGAGGCATATATACACTCAGAGAGTGCAAACCTCCGCCGATCCCCAAAATGAATATATTCATTTGATCACTTAACGAATTATATCGGATATTTCTACAGAAGTAGGTGTGTTTGGTGAATAATGAGTGAGGAGAGAGCCATCCAAAAAACATCCATTGCGTCATACTTGTTATTGGTCAAGAATAGCTCACTGGCAACTCCGATCTTTTCTCCATCATGCTCTTATATTAGCGTTATATATGTATGTTATGTTATTATGGGAAGACGGTAGAGGAAGAAGTTTAAGCTACGTCCCTGGTTGACATAGTCCTGAGCTGATAAATACAATAATACGTCATGAACATTTTTTTAGCGTTTTTCTTCCTACTCCCTGAATAGAGACCCCATTTCATTATTATTAAATTTAATTTAATCACTTGTTCCTTTTGGCATTTCCAACAACTCCACAAAGTTTCATTCGAATCCGTTCAGTACTTTTTGAGTTATCCTGCTGACAAACAAATAAACAAACAACAAACGCCAGTGAAAACAATACCTCCTTCGGCGGAGGTAATAAATATACCCTCTTTTCTCATTTTTAGAGTAAAGTATAATCAAAATAAGATGTATATATTATATACATTCTATGGTAGTTTAATTGCCTGTATAAAGCATGTATAGAATAACCAAGACTACCATGGGGATAACATCACCATTTATTTTCTTCACTTATAAACCCCCCGCTTATTTTGCTTAAGAGTAAGATATATTTGATGCCTTTCTTTTCGTGCCTAAATAATAAGTAAATAAAGTAATGTTCTACAATATTATTACATTCAGGCAACTGGGAATTTCACGTAGAAAAGATGGCTACATTTATTTGACTTCTTTATGTGATGGCAGATCATTTCCCCTTTTTTTAGGTTCAATTATCTTAGAACTCACATATGGGCAAGCAATGGGGAATGTTTTTGTATAATTTTGGAGGGGAAATGTTTAGGTGTTATTTATACTACATATATATTTTAATAATTCCATAATAATTCATGTCATATTATGTTTGTATTTAAATATTGTTTAATGTGCAGGGACAGATTATAAATAAGGTTATTAAAAGGAAGAGGCCTCATGTGTGGCATTTCAGTTAAACAAAATATATTTTCCCTTTATGTTACATAGCTATAAAGACACTAACCGCTTTATCAAATTTATCATGCTCCCAATATCCTCCCTCAAATAACCCATAGATGACAGGTCCTCATGTGTTTTGCAAGTGAATACGACTCGTTTAAGGAACCACCCTACTTTAAAGGTTTGTAACCAAAGGATTAAGGACTAACACCTTCGGTTATCTTGTCTAAACTGATCTGTATTTCGTAAGAGGTATTTCTTTTTATACCTCTTCTTATAAATAAATATTATTTCACAAGTTTTTATTAAACATATAACAGAAAATGGAGGTACATAACGAGCGAGAGAAGGACTCTGCATCAGGTTTAAGACATGCCTTTGCAATATATTGATAAGCTAATGGGTAACAAGGCCTTCTTCGATATTTATTATATCAAAGGCGAACCCTAGAGTTATTGCCGAGTCATAAAGCCTGAATAATGAGGTGTCAGAGCCAATCCTTACCAACGGCACTTACCATATTCTTGAAAAATAATATATTTTTTAATAAATAATTGGCATACTCAAAATAAATTTAAAGCAGTTGACTCCTTTTATTTACGGGAGCTTTGCCCTTGTCAATTAAATAAGTCACAAATCTACGAATTTAGACTATTTTTTTTTTGGATAAATATGATGATAAATATTGGAATAATTTCAGATTCAGTTTAAGAGAGATTGCCCGAAATAAGAGCTATATTATTATAATGGTATATGTATATATATACTATTGGGATTATTCAGTTTTTTTTACAGATATTGAAATAATCTGTCTTTCATTTATATAATAAAAACTTTATTTTGCGAACAAAAACTTCATGAATTGTCATATTAATCATAACACAAATGTAAGTCACAATTCATGACCATAATAACTAGTTTCCAAGAATAAATAACTTACAAATTTAGCATGACATACCTGTTTCATTTTTACCTCCGCCGAAGGAGGTATTGTTTTCACTGGCGTTTGTTGGTTTGTTGGTTTGTTAGTTTGTTGTTTGTTGGTTTGTCAGCAGGATAACTCAAAAGTACTGAACGGATTTGGATGAAATTTTGTGGAGTTGTTGAAGTGCGAAAAGGAAGAAGTGATTAATTTTGGCATCTCTGAGTGCAGAATTAAGGCGCCAAATGAGCTAAATACTACTAAATTTGCCAAGTTAGCCTACTCTGCCAATAGATGTCGTTTTGCTGTGAATTGGGTGCCGGAGCGTCTTCCTCTCGGAATTTCCGTCTAGGGGAACCCTCCCCCTTCTCTCTACGCCTCCCCAGTCGTGAAAATCCGCCTCGGAAGGCTCATGACGGCGGAGGTTTGCACTCTCTGAGTGTATATGCCTCTAGTGTACTCCGCCGAAGGAGTATGTTTTCACTGGCGTTGTGTGGTTTTTTATTTGTTGGGTTGTTGGTTTGTTGGTTTGTCAGCAGGATACCTCAAAAAGTACTGAACGGATTTGGATGAAATTTTTGTGGAGTTGTTGGAAGTGCGAAAGGAAGAAGTGATTAAATTTTGGCATCTCTTGTGCAGAATTAAGGCGCCAAATGAGCTAAATACTACTAAATTTGCCAAGTTAGCCTACTCTGCCAATACATGTCGTTTTGCTGTGAAATTGGGTGCCGGGAGCGTCTTCCCTCTCGGAATTTCCGTCTAGGGGAACCCTCCCCCGTCTCTCTACGCCTCCCCAGTCGTGAAAAATCCGCCTCGGAAGGCTCATGACGGCGGAGGTTTGCACTCTCTGAGTGTATATATGCCTCTATTTAAATGTTACAATTACCAATAATATACTTGGTCCTAAGTAAACCAATAAATAATATTTTATCTGATAATTCCGAGCATTTTGTTACATTACGACTCACAAATATATATATATATATATATATATATATATATAAGAAAGATTTTATACTCATTTAAAATTAATTAAATGCGCGAATAGACTAAAGCAGAATTTAGAATGTTTCATAATTATTGGACAGCTATTTTATGAGATATAAAATCATAAAATAATGGAGTTTTAATTCGTTTTTTTTGCCTATATGTTCGATAGAATTGCATCCGATAGGATATAAATAAGCAGTTTAGCATAAAAATTAGTCTATCGAACCTAGGATCTTATCAATGAGGTAGACCAAAAATGACCATCCTCTCTCGGGATTCGAACCTACGCGCCCAACATGAGAGTTGATCACGCCTTAACACGCACGGCTATCGAGTTGGAAATTACATTACTTTTTTTGTTACATCAAAACCAAAACAATATAAATAATGGTATAGTGAATTGAACATAATAAAAGTAACAATGTATTACCTGACAGAGTTAAAATGTTGATAAGAACGAGAAAGAGAGTGACGAGGAGGGCCATTCGTCCGGTACGACTTCAGGCTTGATGAGAAAACTGACCCAAGATTAACAACAAACATACAGCTCGGAAGGTAGACTTGAACCAAATACTGCATTTGTTTACGGACTAATTGGATTTGAAATCCACATGCGGCGTAGACCCCTGAGGGAAGAACCACACTCCGATCTTTTCTCAGGAGTTGCTCGAAAGAGATATAGTGCTGTAGACTACGCTGCCGGATCTGGTCATACACGTAGGAGGACGAACACTGAACAGTCTTATTAGAATCGTATCTGTAAAATGAAAAAAAAACCTTGGTTGAAAGAGTATTAAAATGTTGATAAAAAAATATATAAATTATGGGGATAAATCGCAAAAATCCTTTAAACTCATCAAATCGAAAAAGGGCCTTCGATTTTTTATAATCTAAATATTATTATAATTTTTTTTGAAATATGGCGTAATAAAATATAGAAAAAAGTAAAATAAAAACACTTTTTGAGTAATTCAAAAGAAAAATTTATATTTTTGTTCAAATTTGCTGCATTAATTTAATTTTTATCAAATAGTTTTTGTTTTTTGAAGTTATAATTAAGTTTGATTTTTCTTTCAACCATTATATTGTATTTATATTTTCAATTATATACATATCTATACTGTTTTATACAACTTTCATTCATTTTATACAACTTTCATTCATTGTATCAAAATGTGTACATTATAAAGAGTGCCTTTTTGTTAGTAAAAAATAAAGATATTTTTTATTTCTTATTTTTATATTAAAAAGTGTCTGTTGATTGAATTACTTTTTAAAGTTTTATTTCTTTTGTAAATAAGCTTTTAAAATAAAATATAAGTAATTACTGAAAAAAATCCGAATTTAAATAATAAGTTTCTTTTGTTTATCCTAAACAATAAAGAATGCATATACTTAGCTGCAATCAAAGGATATTTTTTAATGCATATATATAAATTGACAGCCAAAAACGCTCACAATGAACCAACAATCTCCCGTATTTTATATTTGTTATATATATATATATATTTACATATATACACACATATATATATATATAATACTATTATATATGTGTATATATACATTTATATAGGGGCAGAGTGGCAGCGGGAGTACCGGGACTATTCCCGGTGGTCCACTGGCCTCAATAAACATAAACGGCCGTTGACAGCCTCCCATATATTACACATACATATATATATATATATATATATATATATATATATATATATATATATATATATATATATATATATATATATATATATATATATATATATATATATATATATATATATATTATATATATATATATATATATATATAATATATATATATATATATATATATATAAAGAAGTATGTATTTATAACAAATAAAAAATACGGGAGTGTGTTGGCTCAATTTGAGCGTGCTCGACTCTCAATACTGAGGGCACAAATTTGACTCTCGAAAGGGAAAGGTTAATATTTGCCGAGATCATAAGAAAGATCCTAGGTTCGAAATACAATTTTACAATCTAATATGCTTGTTGTCATCCACCAGATGCAATTTTATCGAAGCATATTTGCAATAAAATGAAGGATCTTTATATATTTTTGTACACAAAAAGAACAAATATATATCATATGCAATTACTTACAACTTCCGACTTGGAATTGACAAGTGTGGGCGTCAAGGGGATAGTCGTCGAACATCATTCGACAGGATATCGTTATTCGCACTCTGAAATAGTAGAACAAAATATGATACTGAAATCTTTTGTCATGATACTATCATTATTTTTTTTCTACAACTTTAATATTTTTAGTGAATCCAATGAGCAAAATCTTTTAATTATCATATTTAAATATATTTATTAGGCTGAGTCCGAATGATAAGCTAGTTTATTATCTCAAAATGTAAACTAGAAAGTTCAAAATTTCAACAGGAGCGTTCTTATCACATATTTTTGTGTAGGAAGTAACTATGTGGCGCCACTGAGGTAGTATAAACGGTCGCACCATTTCTATCTTTTATCCCACTCGCCACTGCAAATGGATACACCCGACTTTCGGATTTTACTTCTTGATTCGGATCAAGCTCGCCAAGACGGTCAACGAGATCCACAAGGACCTTATTTCTTCCTTTCCTGACTTCTGCCATCAAGAGATGAAGAAAGGACTTCGATATTGGCAGTTTTGCTCTGAAGAAGAATACATCATAAGGAAGACCCCGGGAGACTAGGACAATGGAGACGATCGCCGCTGTGAAGCGCTTGATCGAGGATAACCCCCGGATGGCCACTCGACAGGCTTTTGATGGAGGATATTGGACTACAAAACGTCCTGAGTGTACTCGTCCCTAATGTAGGACAACACACGCCCTCATGCTTTCGTGGATACCAGGGAATTTCTGAACCAGGGAGACGTTGAACCGGTGAAATAGAGCCCTTACTCACCCGACCTGAACCTCTGTAAACGGTATCTGTTCCGCAACGACGAGTTTGGGGGCGACAGAGACGCCACACTGCCGTGCAGTGGGTGATGAAGAGGGTCAGCAAAGACAAGTTGTTCAACCACCTCCAAAAGCTCCAGGACCACTGCCACGACGTCATTGCAGTCGTAGGGGATTAGGTTTACTGATTTTGAAGTATTGTTATGATTTGATGAAAAAGTCGAATTTTACTGATTCAGGCTCATTCTTTATGACTCAAACTAATAACAAAACATCTCTTATGAAATATTTGGTAAAAAATGAACCTCTTACTAAAAAAAAATCGTCACAAATTTACTCTTTCCAAATGCTTTATTAGATTTAGGGATTAAGAACCTTTTTTATACTTTATTTATTTAGAATAGTTATATAAAACAATATATATAATAAAACATTATTATAAACCTTTTCATAGCTTTTAAATATTTAAGGATTTTTCAGACCAGTTCTTTTGACGTTGAATGCAATCACTATACATATCCCAAAACTTTATGACAATGTTTTAAGATCTAAACTGGTTTGGTGCTTTTTTTTTGCACGGTTCTTGTCTGTTCAGTTCTCAATGATATTAATTTTCTTGTTCCGAAATCCATGAATATATATTCATCATATTTCCACAAAAAAGACCACTAGTATTTTATTCAATAGAACGATATTACATTTGAAAATATTTTACCATTTGTTATATCGCTTGTAAGTGTATTTTTTTATAAGTCGAGTTCTTGCTTTGATTTATATCATAGAAAGAGCCGTTTTTAATACACATTACGAATTAAATGGAGGCTCATCATTACGTATAATGTCAATTATAACTTGTCAATCTGTATAATACTAGGCCTACTTTGGTAGATAATTAAATATGTACTTATAAATAAACTAGAGGCATGTATACACTCAGAGAGTGTAAACCTCCGCCGTCACGGGGTCCTTATGCGCCTTCCGAGGCGGATTTTTCACGACTGGGGCGGCGTAGAGGGACGGGGGAGGGTTCCCCTCGACGGAAATTTCGAGAGGAAGACGCTCCGGCACCCGATTTCACAGCACAGCGACATCTATTGGCAGAGTAGGCTAACTTGAAATATTTATTAGTATTTAGCTCATTTGGCATCTTAAGAAGCATTAAGAGATGCCAAAATTTAATCACTTGTTTCTTTTGGCATTTCCAACAACTCCACAAAGTTTCATCCGAATCCGTTCCGTACTTTTTGAGTTATCCTGCTGACAAACCAACCACCAAACCAACGCCAGTGAAAAAAATACCTCCTTCGGCGGAGGTATTAAAGCTTTTGTATACTTCAGGGACAATGTTTTAAATGTTTCTTAGATTTGTTAAACAAAAACTTTTGATTAGTTCTAACAGTTTGTTAACTTTATAATAATGGAAAAAACATTTTTCTTGAGAGTCTTAAGGGAATAACTTGCTCATTCCATGGAATACTATTTATAGTTTCGAATGTCTTTCAAGTCCAAACATGTATATTACTACTTCTAAGTAATATATCTAATGACTGTTTTAATAATACAATATCAAATTTATACAATAAATAATTTTGTTCATTTAATTAATATAATTCTTTAAGAGGATGGTTCAAATGTTAAGTCGTTGTTGATATAAAATGAAAGTCACAACCTGGGTCTCAATTGTTACAGGAAAAGAGCCCTTCCGTTGTCATACATACTTCAATACGTCTTCTGAAGTTCAAAGAAGCGTTTCAAATCGGAGGACATTACGGGTAATGGTTGTCTGTTGAGTTTGGTAGTTATTGAATTGCCAGTGTTTGGTTTGGAGTTTGACCTGTCCTAAGATCCAAACGCGGTCATATGGTTATTTCAAATGCTTCAGATTTAACGGCCACAATGCTTTCTTCTTCTATTTTTGTTATTGTTTTTATATTGTAAGGAATCAGAGAGGAGCTCATAGAGATATAAAGATATAGAGAGCTTATTAGATTCTTCAGAGAAATACGTCAGTGTGTCCACAGCATAGAGATAAAAAGATATAGAGAGCTTGTTCCCTTCATCTGTATTTTTGTATCCAATATAAACAAAGTAATATGTACTACGCCATCGTAAGCTGATCATAGAGATAGAATCCAAGGTCTGTATAATAAGGTCTGGGCAATACTAAAACAACATGTAATCCTAATAGTAGAACTACTCAATGAAGTCACTGGAATATATTTACAGGGTCCCGACGGTAAATCGGGAATAACTTTAAATGCATATAGCGCATCCTGTATCAGTGGTAGAAATATTTTATTTATATCTTTTTTAAAGTCAAATTAATGTTAATTATTACTCATAATGAGAGCCCCCGTTCTTGACCACGGAGTCCACACGGCGCCGGAAAGAGATGCAGGCTCTGGACACCTCTTGCGGATCCAGCTCTTTCATGGTCTTGATGATGGACTGCTTCAGGGTTTCAACAGAGGTGTGATATTTTTTGCAGGCCAACCCCTCAACCTTCCCCCATAGATAATAGTCGCAGGGATTCAGATCCGGACTGTTGGCGGGCCAAAAAGAGGGAGGCCAGAAGTTAGGAGTTTTCAAAGCCAAAAAATCAAGAACAATTTTGGCCCTGTGGGCCGGTGCTGAGTCCTGTTGGAATGTGTAAGGCCTTCCATCAGCCACATCATCCATCCAGGGGACAACTACCTCCTCCAAGACTCGCTTGTACACCTCCTTGTTGACTGTTTCCTTTTTCTGGAAGAAGTAGGGGGCATGACATCACCCTCTGTACTGATGACGGCTAGGACCATGTTAGATGCTGGATTCTTGGTCTTCATGAAGGGTTTGACCTCATCAGCGTCCAGGCAGATCCATCTGTCGTTTCTCCGATTGTGGCTGGCATCAATAGTGAATATTTTTTCATCAGAAAAGAATCGAAGAAAACCACTTTTGCTCTTCATCTGGTTGATCAGGATCTTGCCTTTGGAGACTCTATCAGCCATGTTCTGCTCCGTGAGCAGGTGCTTTGTAGCCCTGGCCCTGCTCCTGTATCTAAGGTCGATCTTGATAGCCTTTTCAATTGTGCTCCTGTGCACATTTCGGTCCTTGGCTAGCTTGGAGATAGGGGTGTCTGGATGAGCATCAATGGACCTCTTGAGACCTGCCAAGAACCTTGGAGTCCGGATTTTGTCTGCTCTTGAGCTGTGGTCAGCTCTCCTGTCCTTCCCCTCATTGTCAAATGCCTTGACAACCTTATACACAGTAGATTTTGGGTAATGAAAGAACTCAATAATCTCTTGAGGCGAGCTTCGCATATAGCATCTCTCCGGACTTGTTCCATTCTTAGGCCACGTGCTACTGAAAATCTCATAAAATAAAAACGTCAGCTGTTGAATGCAGCTTGTCGCAAGTTTTTAATTTTTTCCAATGCAACATCTCCAACAATCACAATCGGCATTTGAAATAATTCCCGATTTACCGTCGGGACCCTGTATATATAATTTATATTTATATAAATATATTATTTTATATGCCGCACACAAACATATATGTATATATATATATATTTATAGATAAAGAGATTGATTGATATATATAGATAGATATAATCGTTCTCCGGTGACGTCATTGAGTATTCGACTGCTACTTGTTCGTTTTTATTGCCCAGACCTTATTATACAGACCTTGATAGAATCTATTCTATGATCAGCTTACGATGACGTAGTAAATATTACTTTGTTTATTTTGAACACACAAAGAATACAGCTGAACGTGTTTCTCTGCTATTGAAGGGAATCAGCTGTCTATATTTTTATATCTCTAAGGAAAAGCTTCATATTCCCTACACTAGTATTCGTCTTGTGCTGCCTTAGATTAGCAGCATGGTTCATCCTTATAGCACCATGGCAAGCTCGCTCAAACTGTTTTAATGTTGTATCCATAGATATATAAAGATATAGAGAGCTTATTCCCTCCAATTAGCAGAGAAACATCGTTCAGCTGTATTGTGGATACAATGACGTATTTTTCTGAAGAATCCATCCTCCAACAGCAGAGAAACATCGTCGTTCAGCTGTATTCTTGACACAATGACGTATTTCTCTGAAGAATCCAATCAGCTCTATATATCTTTATATCTCTATGGTTGTATCCGGATTAGCCATAATACTAAAAAGCTATTGTTTACAAATACTGAGGAATACATATTAAAAAATAACAGATAAGTGTATTTTTTATTTATTTATATTAGTGTATAGCTGTAGCATATATGAAATATAAAGCTTTTTTGGCCGAAAAAACATAAATTAGGATAGAAACTCCGCCGGCTCTAGACGTATGATTGCAAAAACATGTGATTCTTAAAGGTGTCCGTCAACTTTTTTACACTATAGTTTAATTATTAAAAAATAATTCATGCATGCGTTGATTGCTTAACTTTCTTATCTTAATTAGAGTTATTACTTTATATAAGGAAATATCTCACACTTCTTCTTAATGTTCGTTATGTGAAGAAAAACAAACATATATCGAGCATTTTCAAGAAAGCATTGTCTGATCATCAGTTTCTCAATGAGGAAACGTAGGAATATAATTAATAAAAATATTCCTTCCTCATTATAATATATTGAAAATAGTGTAGGTATAGTAACATATTCACTGCACGTAGCAATCTTGAGCATAAAATAAAAAAAATACAAGGAATGAAAGGATATGCAGTATAGAAAGAAAGAATATTCCAAATGTTAATCATAATATAGATATTCTAATGCGTATATGTCTGAAACAATGTCAGTATTTATTTGCCTATATTATTTTGTTAAAGTGCATTCATTTTGAATAAAAAAAATATTATTTTGTTGGGAATATCAGGTCAATGAGTGTTTCGTGTAAGAACCTTTTGAATTACCGTAATTAATTAAATATATCCAAAATTAAATCATACCAAAATAGTATGAGCATTTCACAGAACAAAAAAATACTTTTGTATAAATTGATACATTTATTTAATTGAATTTATGTAAACTACCAGTTGTATAATATTTTAGATTTTTACTACAGCTCTATATGACTTTGATTATAGATTATATTTTTTCACAATGTTGACATAGTTTGATGCTAATTCCTTAATGATTCAATGGATAATCTAAGGAAATCTCTTTCATATATCCCTACAACACTTGTTTCATATATATATATATATATAATATATATATTATATATATATATATATATATTAGGTTGTTCTTATTTTTCAAATGTTTGAAATGTTAGCAACATTGTGGATTTTCTGTTTCTTGGTGATAAAAGAAGACGACATACAAAGTTTGAACAAAATCGGTCAACATTACGAGGTCGCGCAACGAGGTCAAAGTTTTAAAAATTTAGTAAAAATATAGTTTTCCGCAAATTTCTTCAAAATGGTGGACGTTACAGACTTCAATAATAATTATTAATTTAAAGGAAATCTAATTTACTACCAGACGTATGTTTGATGTTTTTAATAAAACAAAGTTTTCAGTAAAAACAAAGAAAAAATGGAGTGTGTATTGTTAGCTTATTTCATAGCTTTTTGTATCAATTAACTTCACTCGCCTGTAGAAGATGACTTGTTCGCTTCAGAGTAAAATAGTACTTTTAAGTTTAGTAAAACTTTAGATGATAAATCCAAAAATGACCTTGGTTGCATTCTATCAATTCAGAATTCAGTACACTCTGAGTTTATCATATGATTCAGAGCCTGTATTGACCTATAAGAAATTGATTATGAAAAAAATAAATAATAATGTGTTTCTTAGATTTGCGTCAAGGTATCCTCTCAAAATTTTACTTTGTCTCTGACGCATTTATAATCCATTATATGCGTCATTTTGTACGCGAGATAGGCTTTTTTTAATGTACATATAACTCTCTACTTATTAAATTGACATGATTTAGTATACCAAAATATTAAAGCTGGTTAACCAAGCTTTCATTTGATATGTTTGGTGTTCTAAAAATCGCTATATATTAAGAGATATAAGCAAATACGTACTCTCCCCCAAAAATTGATCTTTTGATATGAGAATATACGATTACCATCTGGTAACTCTGTTAGTGTAACCTGGATAGGAAGTAATGTTGAGCGATTTTGTTCAAACTTTGTATGTCGTCTTCTTTTATCACCAAGAAACAGAAAATCCACTTTGTTGCTAACATTTCAAACATTTGAAAATAAGAACAACCCTAATATATATATTCAGCGATGAGCCGTATTTTGCGCTATTGGGCCAGCAAAAACCATCATATAATTCATTAAGTGTCGACAAATTTACTGTTTGATGTGGATTGTATACTAGCAGTGTAATTTGATCGTATTTGTTCGTTGACGATGACATGTTACAATTTATTTTTGATAAGCAAGTTTGGTGAGCGTACTATATACAGAAATGAACCAGTCAATTGGCCGCCTACCTCGTACCTTTCATTACTTTCATGTATTCCAATAGTTGAAACGTGAAAAGCATAAAAATTATTGAAGAATATATTTATGTGGTGCGGAATTTGGGGAGAAAAAAATAGACTTGTCGATAGTTATTGCAGGTATATCTCAATTTTCTGGGTATATTGTCGTATTCACTAAAGATATAAAACATAAAATCTTTATTCGAAATAACAAATGTTGGTGCCGTGATTTAAAAAATGATTTTAAATATGTCAACATAATTATTTTCAATCAATCAGAAAATATTTGTTCAATAATTTAGAACAATAAAAAACACAACTATACCATACAAAATTATAAAATATGACGTGGGTTAAAATAACCCACAAACACCATGGTCATCAAAGTATATGAACATTCATTAAATAAAAAATTTGTGCATCAAATAAAATGATATAAGTTGTACATTTAATATAAGTTTTCTTCGTTAAATTGCAGAGTTAATACATTTCTAAACTAAGATTTGAACTTGATACAAATATAAATGGAATGTATTATTATATCAGTGGAAGCAATTCGAACTCTTAATGATGAGGGCTGAGGTTCATGAGTCTCCTTTTCATCAATCTCCTTGAAGGGGTTGGATGGATCAATTATATGAACATGACCAGGGGGGGGGGGCAGAACTCATGTTAACAAAGAGGGATATTTCCAATAAAATAAATGTGACGTCATCACTTAGACGATTTGCCTGTATATCTAATACCTACACCATCTAAATAAATAACATAATAAATAATAATATGATGGACTAATATCGATGAAGCCACACAACCTCGTATATAATTTCATATAAAATAAGATTTTTATGACTCTGTGTAACTACATTCACATGATTTTCAACAAAAAACTGAAATTGGTTTAATAATATGTTATTTGCATTAGATTTTCATTTTCAGGCCGAAACTCAGCCAATTTATTAACATCTGAAAAGATTTGATTATTTATATTTTTCACTAGTCCATAAAAGTAGTAGTCTCTTTCTATCAAACTGACAGAAAGATAATTTGAGAAAAGAAAGAGAATATAGATATTTTTGCCATATATCAAAACAAATCGATAATGTGACGTCATGTGTGACTTTTCAGTTTTTCTTTTCTAATCCGAGGAATCTAAACATTGCGTTCTGCGCATTTTGTATTATCTATATCTTTTGAACATGACTATGTTCATTATATAGTGCAAATTCATCAAGCCATATAAACAAATAAAATACCTTGATGTAAATATACCCTTTCTAAGTAAATATATATATATATATATATAATATATATATATATATATATATATATATATATATATATATATATATATATATATATTTATATAGTATTATTCCTTAGGAGATTGCAGGATTTAATGGCACAATAAAAAGTATTTTATCGGCGTCCATGAAAGTCGTTAAACCTCTATGTGTAATCATAATTGCCTCAAATGGGCTTTCTGAGCCCATTATATCTATTATAACACTCAATTACCTTATTAATTCACTCTGAAAACAATTCCAATAAATTTAGCTAATATAATTTTTGTTTCTGTAGACAGCAAATGCCTCTTTAGCTACTAAGTATGACGTACAGCATATATTTAGGTGTGGTAAGCCATTACGGTATATAACATATCTGATAAAGAGTTACAAAATATATCAGTTTTTTGTTGCATTTTTATGCCTTAATTTATGCCTTAGATACAAGTGCTGGGTGTTTCTGTTATACTTTGTTCCCCATACCTCTTTATTTGCATGTCATACCAATTTGCCTGCTTGGGAGTATTTAAATATATAATTCATAATGACCTTCAGGAATTTCTGTATATTATTTGTGAAAATTCCCTGAAAAATAGTATAAATTCAGTAATACCAACACATATCTATGACCCAAGTCACTGCTTTAATCATCCCTTTTCTAACCTCATTCGAAAGGTTGATTGTTCTTTCAAACTAAATAATTTTTTCAGTTGGTAACTAATATATCAACCTTTTTCTTCTCGTCCCATTTACAGGTTCATTTGATCCGTAAGGATATTAAAATATTTTATATTTCATTGAGAGGCAGGAGTAGCTTTCAAGGAAGAAACATTTATTAGCAAAAAATGAGTTGTTCGGTCAAAAGTCTGAGTGTGAATTAAGTGATTGGATATTTAGTGTTTTTAAGGAGAAACTGTTTCCCTTTAAGGTATTGATCAAATCCCAAAAGCCATTTGAGAATGTATTTTTTATTATTCACACTCCTTTGTTTTTTAGCAACACCCTTGAAAACTATAGACGGCTATGCTGTCTCAGCGGTCACACCCGTACGCTTGGAGACAGTAACCCCACAGGACCACTTGCAGCTGCCCAGGTTGCTCTGAATGATGTTGCCAGGACTCTCACTGGCAGGCTCAGGAGAGAGCACATACCCGTCCGGGACATCCTGAAGTCGGCAGGGCTTCCCTCCATCAACACCATGGCCGTGCGTTCGGCAGCCATGGAGGCGTGGAAGGCATTTTGGAGTAGGGACGGCGAAGAAGGAGGGAGACACCCACTTGCCTCATGCTCTTCGAGACGAAAAATGAAAAGGAGACCAGATCCGACGCAGCCGGAATCGTCCCCAACCCCCTCCTCTGGCAGGCAGATACCCTGGTATGTGCTGCAAGAACTGCCTGGAATAAAAGTCCACAGTTGCGATAGGCCAGGACGTAGAGAGCTGATAGTGATGCAGCAATAGCTCTCGCCGAGGGAGTGTCACTGTAGGTTACTCCGATCTCAAGGCATGTTTTCCCCAAAAATCGATGTGGTTTTTTGTGTATATTTTATATATTCATATATATATACGTTTATTTATTAGTTTGTGTTTTTATTATTGTTTTGTTTTATTTTATTTAAAATTAAATATTATTTTCGACCAGCTACTTCGTGCTGAAATATAACGGATTACACACCCTTCGAGAAAGAGGTTAAAGGATTTCTTAATATATTTTATGTATATTTAATATTTGAAATAACTACATCTAGCAAATCTATTGGAACACATCGGAAAACCATTGGATCAGTTAGTTAGAACCATATATATGAGATATAATCATATCCACTTATAATTATATTTTGTATGAGGCACAATATAGAGGGAACCCAACATGACTTTCTGTCCCACCAAAGAGAAGCTGAAGCACGTAATGAAAACATCATTTCAGGATCGTAGCACCACTGTCATTCAACATGCCTATTCTCAGTTCCGGTCCGTCCTGGAGGCTCTCGATCAAGCTAAGGAATATTTTATTGAAAAAATCTAGTCTTAATACGTAAAGTCAACCCCGAGTTTTGAAGTTTTTAAAGCTCAAAAATATTATGAGATTTAAAAGTTAAGCTAAATATGGCGCCAAATATATTTTCTGGTTCCTCTGTATATAGAAAGTAAAAAAAAAATTGCTTACCCCAATTCATAGTGAATGGTTTTGTTCTTCCGAATGCGAACTCCAGACATTTCCTTTAGAACCCTTTGTCGCCCAAACTTTTCGAGCCCGTAGATTTCAAGCTCAGGGTACCAAATATACCGAAGACTTCCCGAGATACATTCACTTCCTAGAAAATAAATTTGTAACACTTAGAGAACGTCTCATCTATATAAAATATTCATCCAAATATTTGTTTCAATATAGAAGATTTGATATATTATTGATTTTTGTTATCTTTATGAGGGATGGTAACAAGGACAGACAAATATCTAGTCAAGCAACTAGTAAAATGTATTTATTCTCAAAATATATAGATTCAGAATGTGCTTATAAACTCTGAAGTTAACATATATTTAAAAAAAGAAAGTTATTTACATCTCTTAAAGTTGTATTTAAAAAAGGTGTTTTTAGGAATAGTTAATATCGCGATTGGGTTCGAGATGTTTCATTTTTGTACTCTTTTTGAATTTAGATGAACATGTACTTTAATCGTTAAAGAAACAAATAATATTTATTTTTCCGAAATATTTTAAGATTTTATCATGGTTTTCTTTTTTGTTAGTTTTATAATCAGTTAAGTGTTTTAAATATATGATTATGAAAATAAATAATAGAAAATAAGTTTTAAAAAAAATATTATTTTTAAAGCATTCTCTAGATTTTGAAATGTCTAATGAACAAAATGACAATCCAGTTAAAGCCATTAAAAAAGAGAAATATTACTGACAGATAAATAGTTTTTTTCCTTTCTTCCTTTCCAGGCGATTGTATTATTTATTAGATAATAACTAATACAGCTTATAAAACTATATTTTTTTTCAAGAGGATCATATAGATTTAATATTTTTGTTGTTAATAAATTAAGTTATATTTTATAAAAAGTCTGCTTAGCTTAATACATTTAGTGTTTAGTTAATGTATCTCGTATATCAAATCCTTTTTATGCGATTTTAAAAGGTTTTACTTGTTTATGATGAGCTTAAATACTTTGCTTTGGAGAAAGAATATATATAGTACCAATAAATCATTTAAAAAACATAAAAAGTTACACTATCATCTGAGCAAATAAAATATGTTAATCAGAGAGTGATACATAAAAAAACTATATGTTATATTATTATGAAAGTGACTTCATTTTATTATATTAAACTCTATTATTTCAATAAGAACTACTATTAATATTAAAATAAAAACAAAGGAGAAGACGAAAATCAATATTAATTAGTAATACTTACATTTTTTGGGCCGGTTCTGGCCTCACTCCATTCTGAAGCTGAAGCATTGATTTTCAATCGCGGATCTAGCCATGAGACTCCAAAGTACATTGATATTGACATTGTCTGTAAAAGGAAATAACATACACTTTCACATGATTGTCAATATAATGGAAGTACAATTTTCTGTATTTTTAAGGATGATTAAATATAGGTATACCCATAAAAATTACCCCTTAAAATTTTATTTAGACAAAAATTGATATTATACATATTGTCCACTTTATATTATTTGACAGTAACTTATATTTATTCTTATAACCACATGTTTAATTAAGTATTTTTGTTGAATCATGTACTTATGTGTTTCTTTACGTATTAAAACAATTATAAATATAATTTTTTTATTAGTATTTTCAAATCATAAAAAATCAACTGTTATTTATTTAAACAAATTACACATAATATAATGTATAAATACACCTTGTAGTATAAAATCAATTGTAGCAATAGATTTTGATGATATAAGAAGTAAGTGTGACGTCATTAAAATCATCTTGGCAATATGCACATATATATTAGGCTGAGTTTTAAAAATTAATCTAGGTTCATTATTTCGAAATGTAAGCAAGATGTAAACGGGAACGTTCTTATCGCATATTTTTGTGTGGGAAGTGACTATGTGGCGGCACTGAGGTAGTATAAACGGTCAACAGTCGCTCCATTTCTTTCTTTTATCCCACTCGCCACTGCAAATGGATACACCCGACTTTTCCTGATCCGGATCAAGCTCGCCAAGACGATCAAGGAGATCCACAAGAACCTTATTTCTTCCTTTCCTGACTTCTGCCCTGGTCTCTTAACCATCAAAGATGGAGACAGGACTTCGATACGACAGTTTTGCTCTGGAGAAGAATACGCCATCAGGAAGACCCCGGGAGACTAGGACAATGGAGACGATCGCTGCTGTGAAGCGCCTGATCGAGGATAACCCTCGAATGACCTCTCGACAGGTTCCCACCGAGGTTTCTCTACAACAAAAAACTGTTGCCAGGCTTTTGAAGGAGGATCTTGGACTATGAAACATCCTGAGTGTACTCGTTCCCCTCCAGCTCTATGAGACCAACAAGAGGCAGCGAGTGAAGTTGACTGACTTTCTGACCAAAGAGACGTTGAATAGGTGAAACAAAGCACCCGACCTGAACCTCTGCAAACGGTACCTGTTCCGGAAGTTGAAGTACATGCTCCGGAATGACGGGTTTGGGGCGACGAAGACGCCACACTGGCCGTACAGTGGGTGATGAAGAGGGTCAGCGAAGATAAGCTGTTCGACTATCTCCAAAAGCTCCGGGACCTCTGCCACGAAGTCATTGCAGTCGGAGGGGAGCATGTTTACTGATTTAGAAGTATATTTATGATTTTGATGAGAATTACGAGTTTTATTGGGTCAGGATCATTTTTTATGATTCAGCCTTATACTTCAATATTTCAATATACTTTGCATATACAGGTAAACTTTATAAAAGTTCAAACATTATATTTTAAATCATTATAGAATGAGAAAATAAAATTAAAAAGTATTTAATTTCTTCTCTTTGTTTTAATTTAACCTAAAACTAGCAGATAACTACGCTAAAATAACGGTAATTTACAATGACATCATTGGATCAAGATGAACGTTTCTCAATGGAAGCTTGATTTGGATACTTCAGTTTTATTCTAAGTTATAAATGACTAAGGTTAACATAGATTTATATTTTATTTCTGTTTGAAGTCGAGGAAATGGAATGTATTAAATTAATAAAAATAAGACTTTCAGCACAAGTTATTACACAATCCAATGTGTGCGTTCAATGAAGGAGTGCTCAAACACGTTTTAAAGTATTTTACATATTCTATTTCCCTCACGATTAACTACATTTCTATTTTCTTATTTCATTATTTTAGACGAGTCAATGTAAGTTAATACAAACATAATTTGAGAATCTTTTTAAGGAACATGAATATTATAATTCCTTTTAAAATGCTGTAAAAGAATGAAGTAAGTTGTTCAACTAATTTAAAATGTAAATGCATACATATATATTCATGTAGTTCCCTGGCAACTTTGTATTATTTATGTAGTTCCCTGACAACTTTCAATCTTCAAAATGCAATTTAATAGCCTCTGCAGTATTTTTATTGTTTCCAGGGACACACATAATTAACTTAGAGTTGTATAAATTTATGAGAAAGCCAAGTGAGTTTACCAAAGTTTTTAATAACTTTTAGTTTACAGGAAGGTATAATAATAATAATATTATGATACCATAGAGTGCCATTAGTCATAATCATAAGAAATTATATTATAAAATATAAATGCATAATTTAATAATGAGTAATTAATTATTATGAGCTATACTTTATTATTTATATCAGTTTAAATAGTTTTCTGGTTCGATATATAAGGTACATTAACACTTGGGAAAATATACTAATGGCTATAGTTACAAACGAAGCATATGTTAACAAAAATTGAGTTTAGGGGGAAATTGTACATTTTGCAAGCAAATGTTTTTGTATGATGTATATCTTTTTGGATTTTTTTAAATAAATCAGTTAATCTGCGAATAATATATATATATTTTTTGTACATCAGTAGAACAATTTTATTCTCATTTATATCTACGACAAGACATTGCCAACAAAACTTTCAAAAATTCAAACTTTATAATTAAATTTTAACTAAAAATTAACATTAAACTGTAGGGGGGGCTCTTAAAATATTGTGAAAAAATAAAAAAACCATCAAGTAAAGATACACTATACAAAGGACAGCAATTATGTCAATAGTTTTTTTATTGCTCTATCGCCTATTTCTTTAAAGTTTGGGGGTATGGGGATTCTTTCTGTTCACAATTTGTATATAAAGACTGGGTCTTTGCCATGATAAAATTAACTTCTTCCTGATGCAGACCAGTATAAAAGAAAACAAAGCTTGTACGCCGCCATTATAATCCTAAAAACTCGTTAAAAAAATTTTGAAGATAGTTTAAACCTCCCCTATCTGTGTACACTCTAAAAGGAAATGTTTGGATGTCTCCAAACAGTTCTTGCAAAAGAAACAATATCTTTCCTCCTCCGTCTTTCCATAGATACTGCCCAGGGTAAGGGTATTTGTAACCACCCTATACTTGAACCAGAACAAGAGTGACAGAACAGTGCCGATTGAAGTCCCTTTATGATATCACGTACCGGCATACTCAAACCATAATTTTCTCTTCTTCTGTTTATTTGATCTAAAAAAATTTTCCTCATTTTTTGTCCATTAGGGAATACCGCAGACTTTTGGTGTTTGTTAATTTGATAAAGCCAAAAAAACAATTTCTAGGGTCACATTCCCTGCTTTTAAAATCTATTAAACTTAAAATTTTCTGTCTTTCTATTAATTCATTTGGTGTAAAAAAATTTCTTGAGTAAAAACCTCTCTTACGTAGCTTATTTTCGTTTTATTGAGGTGTTGGTTAAAAATTGTAATCTTTTTTCCCTGCTACGGGCTCTTGCCATTCCATGCAATATGTCATTTCACCAAAGATCCCTTCGTTCCTATCCCAAATGAGCTAATTTTTTTAGCTATCTCTAAAATTTTGTGCGGGCCATTCCCACATCTTCGTCTATGGAATGCCCCATTTGCTCCCTATATTAATAATCCAACACTCTGCCCATATAGAGTCTTTTTATATTTTAGTTATAATTTAAATATTACATACATAATATATTTAAAAATGTTAGGGATTTTGTAAAAAAAAAATAACTACATCTTTCGCAATTTAATGCAACAGATTAGCGCAAAATGAGGTTGGTATAACAAGGAAAATAATAAACTCTTATCTATATGGTTAAACTATATGTTTTTTTTCTTATATTTCCTTGGGGTTATACAACCTTCAGAAAGGCAAGGATGAGTTAAAAACTATTTAACAAAAAACAAGTTTTTACATGTATGTAAATATAAGCGAGTATCATGTATCTTTTCTCTTTTATACTCCTTTTCTTTGTCAAGTCCTATATTTAGTAAAGTAAGACTTTTACCATGATCATTTGTCACATTTTGTAAGGTTTCAAGTAGGGCAACCATTAGCCCTATTAAACATCATTCAAACAACAAAGTGTCGTTTATAGTTTATTATATTATTTTCTGCAAATTCCTTTATCATATAAGTAATTATGTTTGATCATTTGTCATTCTTGTATGGCTTCAAATAGGATACTGCTTTTACTACTATATATAAACTTGTACAATACATACTTAGATTATTGTTCTCTGCCTCGAAGACTCAAGGTTCATGACTTAATTTTTTCTGCCGTTCATCTTTAGCTCATGAGTGAGCTTTCTTCCTATATGAGATGAAACATATTAAAATAGGTATATGTACGTTCATAATGTTGCTCCTTTGGAGATGTGATAAGGAAAGTTTGTCATTGTTTTGTTGTTTTTGTAAGTTATGTTAATATTTAATGGAGAAAGTCCTATATATTTGTATATATATTAGGGTTGTTCTTATTTTTCAAATGTTTGAAATGTTAGCAACATTGTGGATTTTCTGTTTCTTGGTGATAAGAAGACGACATACCAAATTTGAACAAAATCGGTCAACATTACAGGTCGCGCAACGAGGTCAAAGTTTTAAAAATTTAGTAAAAATATAGTTTTCCGCAAATTTCTTGAAATGGGGGCGTTATAGACTTCATTATAATTATCAATTTAAGGAAATCTAATTTACTACCAGACGTATTGTTCATGTTTTTTTAATAAAACAAAGTTTCAGTAAAAACAAAGAAAAAGGAGTGTGTAATGTTAGCATATTTCATAGCTTTTTTGTATCAATTAACTTCACTCGCTGTGTAGAAGATGACTTGTTCGCTTCAGAGTAAAATAGTATTTTTAGTTTAGTAAACCTTTAGATGATAAATCCCAAATGACCTTGGTTGCATTCTATCAATTCAGAATTCAGTACAAGTGAGTTTACATCATATGATTCAGAGCCTGTATTGACCTATAGAAAATCGA
>CP045895.1:995727-1060706 GCA_013387185.1 Caligus rogercresseyi | reverse complement strand
TGGTACTCCCAGGGCAATATAGTACGCAGAGGTTGTGTGAACTTTATATTTACAACGTCCATAATGCAACATGTTTGTTATTATATTAGTATTACTAATTATGTAACTTCATTGATTCCCATTGTTGCGTTATTATTTTTTTAATATCTATTATTATAAGATTGTAATGATGATCTAATATATATATAATGAGTAATGAATGATGGAATGATTTTGGATAATTCAATCAATATCAGAATAGATAAATTTACCACCTTTGTCGCTCATTGAGTGCGAGATTAAAGAACCGTTGAAGCCCAGTGTTCGAAAGAAATTATGAATTATATATATATTATTTATTTTTTAAACGGTATATATGTAAAAATTGTTGGAAAATGGCGTCTTATGGGTCCTCCCGAATTTCTCCCTCCATAAAAATTCATCGAGGTGTTCCTCGAGCGTAACACTGCTCACACGAGCCATTGATTTGAATCTATAAAGAAAAATATTAAGTAATAATTAAATGCAATATAGTTTCTTTATTACCTCCTCTTTGCATTTATTCAGTTGCACTCTACATGGTTCGTATGAGCGCCGCTTATGGGATCCACAAATTTTTAGAGTGATTTACCACCTGTGCTGGTATTGAGGGTTTATAGGTAATGAGGGATTCTATTATAGGCAGCCTATCCATCGCTGTGTATACAGAACCCGGCTCAATTTTTCTATGATGATGGGAAGGAGGGTGCCTGCCTTTCGATCATCAACCTAGATCAAAGTATATTATTCTTTGTGGACATATATTCATTAATCGCCTAGAGTTAGGAGCCTTCCTTTGTGTGAGGGCAGTAACCTCCAAAAACCCATCGTTCAGGAACTATTCATCCAAAGTGGAACTTGCGCCTTGCCATCAGAGATTCATCTATTTGAGCTACAATCCCGGGGACTCCAATTTTATAGGTTGCTGTTCAAATAGATGGAACAGATATACCTAAACTTAGAAAACCTTCCAGAGCTGTCGATTCTGAAATAGCAATAATATCAGGAACAACGGTCACTGAAATTTGTAGCCCCCAGGTGAAGGCCAATTGAATTAATTTTGGTTAGCCTAATTTGCTTCAGCCCAAAGAGAGTCTTTTTTCAGGCACATAAAAATATTTAATTATTATCATTGTATATTCAATAGATGACTAGTGTGAGCAGCGTGCAGTTTCGTGAACACCTCGATCAGGTTTTATAGAGGGAAAAATTGGGTAAGACCTCTAACATAATTATCAAATCTTGTTACATATGAATAACATTTTGGTTTTTTAAACCTAACTTTTATCATTTCTTTTCGAACACTGGCTTCAACGTTCCTTTATCTCGCACTCAATGAGCAACGAAGGTGGTAATTTATATATTCTGAATATTTGAATTATAAAAAATCATCCATCATTCATTTTTCAGTATATATCGATATTAGGGTTGTTCTTATTTTTAAAATGTTTGAATTTAGCGACTTTGACCATTTTCTGTTTCTTGGTGATAAAAAAGACGACATACAAAGTTTGAACAAAATCGGTCAACATTACGAGGTCGCGCAACGAGTCAAAGTTTTAAAATTTAGTAAAAATATAGTTTTCCGCCAATTTCTTCAAAATGGTGGACGTTACAGACTTCAATAATATTATTAATTTAAAGGAAATCTAATTTACTACCAAACGTATGTTTGATGTTTTTTTAATAAAACAAAGTTTTCAGTAAAAACAAAGCAAGAAAGGGAGTGAGTATTGTTAGCTTATTTCATAGCTTTTTTGTATCAATTAACTTCACTCGCCTGTAGAAGATGACTTGTTCGCTTCAGAGTAAAATAGTACTTTTAAGTTTAGTAAAACTTTAGATGATAAATCCAAAAATGACCTTGGTTGCATTCTATCAATTCAGAATTCAGTACAATCTGAGTTTACATCATATGATTCAGAGCCTGTATTGACCTATAAGAAATCGATTATGAAAAAAATAAATAATAATGGTTGTTCTTAGATTTGCGTCAAGGTATCCTCTCAAAATTTTACTTTATCTCTGACGCATTTATAATCCATATATGCGTCATTTTGTACGCGAGATAGGCTTTTTTTAATGTGCATATAACTCTCTACTTATTACTTGACATGATTTAGTTTACCAAAATATTAAAGCTGGTCACCAGCTTTCATTTGATATATTTGGTGTTCTAAAAATCGCTATACTTTAAGAGATATAAGCAAATACGTACTCTCCCCCAAAATTGATCTTTTGATATGAGAATATACGATTACCATCTGGTAACTCGTTAGTGTTACCTGGATAGAAGAGAAAGAGAAGGGAGGGAGTATTTTGTCCTCCCTCCTCTCCCTTCTTTTTTCTTCCTATCCAGGTAACACCTAACTGCCGTTACCAATGGTAATCGTATATTCTCATATCAAAAGATCAATTTTTGGGGGAGAGTACGTATTTGCTTATATCTCTTAAGTATAGCGATTTTTAGAACACAAACATATCAAATGAAAGCTTGGTTAACCAGCTTTAATATTTTGGTATACTAAATCATGTCAATTTAATAGTAGAGAGTTATATGCCATTAAAAAAAGCCTATCTCGCGTACAAAATGACGCATATAATGGATTAAATGCGTCAGAGATAAAGTAAAATTTTGAGAGGATACCTTGACGCAAATCTAAGAAACCATTATGATTTATTTTTTTCATAATCGATTTCTTATAGGTCAATACAGGCTCTGAATCATATGATGTAAACTCAGATTGTACTGATTCTGAATTGATAGAATGCAACCAAGGTCATTTTTGGATTTATCATCTAAGTTTTACTAAACTTAAAGTACTATTTTACTCTGAAGCGAACAAGTCATCTTCTACAGGCGAGTGAAGTTAATTGATACAAAAAAGCTATGAAATAAGCTAACATACTCACTCCTTTCTTGCTTTGTTTTTACTGAAAACTTTTTTTATTAAAAAACATCAAACATACGTCTGGTAGTAATTAGATTTCCTTTAAATTAATAATATTATTGAAGTCTGTAACGTCCACCATTTTGAAGAAATTTGCGGAAAACTATATTTTTACTAAATTTTTAAAACTTTGACCTCGTTGCGCGACCTCGTAATGTTGACCGATTTTGTTCAAACTTGTATGTCGTCTTCTTTATCACCAAGAAACAGAAAATCTCAAGTCGCTAACATTTCAAACATTTGAAAAATAAGAACAACCCTAAATATATATCATCATTACTATCTGATAATAATAGATATTAAAAAAATAATAACGCAACAATGGGAATCAATGAATTCACTAACTTATTAATACTAAGAATAATATCAAACATGTTGCATTATTGACGTTTAAATATAAAGTTATACAACTCTGCGTAACTCGCCTAACATTACCAAAAATCTATCAAAAGCTAAAAGTAATACAATTAAATTAATTCATCTAATCCAAATTACCAAACTTTAATTTATAAAATATCATAGAAGTTCAAGGTGGGTTTCTTGCAAATTTTAAATGACCAACAACTTGGAGAATTCGAAGGAATACACCTTATTTGCATATAAGATATGCTTTAACCAATCATAACGGAATTTGGGATCCTGATTTCCAAGGCATTTTAGAATAATCTACTTATTGGTGCATTTAATTATTATTTAATAAATAGAAGATACGTTTAAAAACCGGGAGGAAATAATTTCAAAATAAAATTCAAAAATCGTCCAATAGCATGTCATGTACAGCTAATATATTAATATGTATCAGAAGGCATTAAGAGTCTTATGGCAATAAACGTGATTTATGATCATACCCATATGCAGCCAACTCTTTAGAAATGGCAAGTAATGATTGACGGTCCTTGTGGCAATAAATCCTCTAGCTACTACAACAAAAAAGCATTGTTTTTGTTTGTTCTCCAAGAGTATATATATATATATATTATATATATATATATATATATATATATATATATATATATATATATATATAGGTGTATATATAGTAGGTGCATCAAAATATTCTTTGGATCCAGTATTGAGTTTTTGGTATCATAAAAGTATGATCAGTTATGCTAAAGCATTATATGCAAAATTTGAAAGGGATATGACGTGATTTAGAGGTCCAATAAAATATCTCATTATTTGGTATAAAAGAGTAACAGTGGAACATTGAAACACCGGCCATCTCACAGCAGCAGGCGTTGCCATCCTTTCTTAATAGGCTGAACATACTCTGGCCTAAAGTGGCAATGTTTACACGTCTACGGAAACTGCTACCAAATGGCAGTCCTTTGAGATGCTGAGCCACATTTTTAGGGTAAGTTGCAAGCTGAACTCATTTTGTTTGCTGTAGGATTATTCAACTACGAACCAGGTGATTATATTGAGTGTATTCAGGAATGCCTTTTATATCTAAATACAGAAATTAAAGATAGTAATATTGTGACCCTTGGCGACCAGGAGAGCTGCAAAAAGTACGTTGAATGGCTAAACTAATTTACACCTGGCTATGATGGAGCAAAATATGCCTTGCTTCCTCAATCAACAATTACAATTCAAAAGCAATTGCTAAGGATTCGGCCCTTTTATTCGCACCTTTATGCAACATAAAGGTTGACCTGTGACACGGCCGTAGATTCTGGATGGAATGACCTCAAATTCTACAGAAATGGGCACCCTTCATCAATCACGAAAACTTATTCGTTTTTGTATCTCAGGGATCAATCAACAAAATAAGCTTCTCATAATACTTTACTAACGATATAAGCATCAAATGGTCGTTCCGGAGTCCAAAAACACATCAGAAGCATCCAACATATTGCCATCGGAGAAAACTTATGTCTAAAGGCAATCCTATCCTACATCCCATAATTCAAGAGTGGAATGAGGCTAATAGTCTCATTCTACTCTTGAAACTGATCGGACTCCGGAACGATCATTTGTTGCTTTTATTTTGGGTAAAGTATTACGAGAAACCTATTTTGAAGATTGATCCTAGATATATAAAAACAAAAAAGGTTTCGTGATTGATGAAGGGCTACCCACATTACGATAGAATTAGAAATATTATTGTTATTCAACATATAAATCCTATTTTTGCAAAACAAAAAGAAATAGTTGCAAAATCATAATCATTAATCAGCTCTTGTGATGTTATTATTGTAACGCCTTTTATTTAGATATTTTATTATAAACTATAATGTTTATTTTATTTATATATACTTTTTATATAACATTCTAAATATAGGAGATTTGAAAAAAAAAATCATAAGCATAAATCAATTTATTGCTAATTCAACTGAATTTCCATCTTTTTACATTAAAATATCCCGTTTGATTTATAAAAATAACACTAAATTGGCTATTAAATCCAAACACCTATTAATTTATGATATGAAATTTGTTTGTTATGGGTTTTTGTCAGCCTTATGTTATGACTCGTCAGTCATGCGTCCAGACTCTCCTACTCTAAGGCACTGCCACTACCGAATGTATATCGGTATTTAGAACGGGAAGCGTTTTTACCTGTTGTGAAGAAGTTGAACCTTGCAAAATAAATTAGCAGCTCCGAGCTATCCTCCATATTCACAAACAAGTCCTCGGACTCGACTAAGTACACCTTTTTGCCACCTTGAAGAAGAAACGTCAGAACATTTGTTCTATAACTGCTCCTTCGTCCACCCTTTAGTGATCCAAGTTAACGAAGTGCTATTTTCAGAACTGGAGGTTTATCCGTCCAAAAAGGATTGGCTTATCGTGAAATCTTCTAAATATCCTTCAAAATACAAAAAGGAGGCCTGCAGAGCAAATGCAAGGGGGGTGCGGGGAAAAACAGGGCGTGGGAAAAACGAATTAATGAAAATATAAATACAATAGACTAAATAACACTGCTAGCATAACATGGGATTTTTTTTGACGCAGCTCCCACTTAAACGCAAAGCAGAGGATGAAGCATCACCAGATGTACTTTCAAAGCAATTTCCTTCCAAGGCACAGACAAGAAAATATGACGACAAATATCTTGCCTTTGGCTTCACCTGTACAACGGTGGTTAATGAGGAGAGACCGCAGTGTGTTGTCTGTCTTAAAGTGCTAGCTTGTGACAGCTTGAAGACGAACAGCGAAGACGCCACTTGGAGACAATCATCCAGAGCACAAAGACAGTTGACTTTTTCCGTCAAAAACAAGTAAACTGCCGTGCTCAACAGTCTCTCTTTACTAAGGCTGCGTCTGTGCCGGAAAATGTTCAACTCGCCTCATATAAGTTGCCTACCGAGTGGCGCAGTGTAAAAAGCCGTACACAATAGCGGAGGAATTAATACTTTTCTGTGGTATGGACATGGTTTCAATTATGCTTGATGACTCTACAGCCAGCAAACTAAGGTCTATTCATTTGTCCAACATCACCATCGGCAGGCGCATTTATGACATGTCAAAGGACATCAAGGAGCAGCTTAATGATAAGGTGCGAGACGGCCGCTTTTCCCTGCAGATGAATGAAGCCACTGACAGTAACAAAAATGTTTATTGATTACTTAGTCAGATTCATAGATGGAGATGACATGAGGGAGGATTGCTTTTCTGCAAACAAATTCCTGGCTGAACTACAGCAGCACAACTCTTTAAAATCATTGGCACTTACTTGAAAGAGGCCATCTTAATGGGAGGACTGTGTGGGGATCTGCACCGACAGGGTGGAGTCTAGGCTGGGAAACAGGGAGGGCTGCAAGCGCTCATCAAGCGCGTTTCCCCAATGCGCAGTGGACGCACTGTATGATACACAGCGAAACACTTGCGTCTAAACAGCTGAGTCCAAGCTGAATGATGTAATGACCCACGTCATTGCCACAGGGAACTACATAAAAACAAGACCTGTCAAAGCCCGGATTTTTTCGGCACTGTGTGAGGAAATGAGCTCCGACCACACAGCTGTTCTGTTCCATTGCGAGTCCCGATGGCTGTCACGTAGGAAAGTGCTGTCCAGGTATTTGAACTGCGAGATGAAATCCGCAACTTTTTGGAGGAAGCGAGCAGCGATCTTGCCCTCAACTTTCACTGTAACAAGTTCCTCATGAAACTTACATACCTCTGTGACATTTTTCTGAAACTCAACGAAGTAAATTACAGTTACAGGGCACAAATACACGCCTCCCACATCCGGCAGATAAAGTCACATCATTCACCAGAAAAACTTGAGATTTGGCTGCAGCGAGTGAAAGTTGGACATGTGAACTCATTTGAGAAACTGAAATCATTCATTGAGGACACAAGCTGCAGACACAGTGATCCCATGCATGGAAGCACACATCTCTACCCTTAAGAAACATTACCAAAATATTTCCTGATGCAGTATCCCAAAAAAAAAAAGATTGTATCCGTGATCCTCAGTGCATCACCACCTGCCGACTTAAGCACATCCGAGGAGGAACAGTTCATTGATGTCACCTCTGATTCAACAATGAGGCTGCAGTTTCAGTCAAAGACACTGGCAATCTCAAAATTGGAACCCAGATTTGACAAGATCTGCAGCATGAAGCAGACACACATCAGTCACTAAAAAGAAGTGATGATTAAAAGTGCCATTTTTGCACAACAAACCCTTGGGTTTTTGATTTCCTCTCAGAGAGTTGTTATGTTTTAAAGTCCATTTTTGCAGAGAGGCAATTTTTTACAAAAATGCATTAATTCACTTTTATTTTTTCAACAAAAAAAATGTTGAGATTGTATTAATTACAATGTGTGAAATAAACTACAATGGACTCTGAAAACAAAATGTGTGTATTTCTGTTTTGGTTGGGGGGGGGGGGGGCAAAAATTTCTTATGTACCAAAGGGGGGCAATTGACAATCGGTACGGTATATTTTGAAAGTATGACTTTTGTAGCATTCATATAGAGACATAAAGATATAGAGAGCTTATTCCCTTCAATAGCAGAGAAACATCGTTCATCTGTCGCTTTGCCTAAGCGCTCCCTTACGATATATATAAATATAATACTAAGTAATAATCAACCCACTTGGGCGAAGCGTATGAATATAAACAAGTTATAATTTTTACTCTTTGTCAAAAGATAGACTGAATAAGACGCAGTTATATATTTGCGCAAGTACAATAGACACTTATAGGTTAAGTAGCTTTTTCAAATTGTTGTCACTACGTTTTTAGGTAAAACATTGAAAATTATTAATCATTTTCTTTTTTAGATTGCAACAGATTGTGCTATTTTCAGTATGCCAACGCCGATGGACCACAAGAAGAAATGATCCTATTAATACCATTGAAGGCCAAACTGGGGGGAGGACATATGTGAGGCTGTGTTGAGGTTTGAAAGGACAATGGATAAATACCAGCTACCATTTGATTTCAGTGGCCACAATGGGGCACCCAGCCTGAGAGAATCCAAAAAGGGATTTGTGACTTTGCTAAAGAAAGCATGGATCGAAACCTAACTCTTGCTTTAATCATCATGCATCTTGCATCAAGAAGCACTGTATGCATAAACATCCCATCAGAGTGTATGGCAGTGATGACCTTGTCATCGAGATGCAAAACTGCAAAAGCTAACTGCAAAAGCATTGACCACCGTCAGTTTTGTGCATTGCTGGATGAAGTTTTAGTGAATATTCCGATCTTCTGATTCACAACAAGTGCGATGGCTGTCTAGGGGAGACGTTTTGTATCGCTTTGTAGCTTGTTTTGAACACATTAATTATTCCTGTATAGCCAAAAACCTGAACTACCCGCAACTGGAAGATAATCCGAGTGGCTCGAAAAAATACACTTTTTAATACATTTGAGTAACCACCTAAACAAACTTAATGGGAGTCTCCAGGGTAGGGAAACACTGCACTACAAAAGCTGTTTTGTCATTCGAAACGCAAGCTGACTGTCTAGCCAGGATATACAGACACGCTCTCTCACTTCCCCACAATGAGAAATTCAGAGAAGCCATCCCGATATCAAACGCGATTATTTACAAGTTGATCGTGAATTGCACAAGTGCATATTGGAGCAGATTTACCAAGTTTCGAAAAGAAAAATGACATTGTCTTTCCCTGTCAACCCCAAGAGACTGATTGTCCTTGTTGAGCACATTTCGGCAATTTTTCCAATTCAAAGCTGCCTTGAAAGGAAATTGCCGATATAGTCGACACAGAATAATCAAGGTGTCCAAATTCAAACCCAAATAAAAGAGGGCTTGAGTATATGAGATTGAAAGTAAGGACTCCTTTTATACCTAGCCAGGTTGGCGTGGGTTTCAACCTAAAAAAAGCCTAAATCAGCAGGCGGGGCCCGAGGGCTTGGGGTAATGAGATTGAAAGCAAGGACTCCTTTTATACCTAGCCAGAGTTGGCGTTGGGTTTCAACCCTAAATAAAGTCTAAATCAGCAGGCGGGACCGAGAGCTTGGGGTGTATAATATTGTAATTAGGGTTCCTTTCATCTTAATTAGGGTTGGCGGTGGGTTTCAACCTAAAAGCCTCAATCGACATGAGGGGCCCGAGGGCTTGGATTGGATAATTAAACCTATGCCTCTCATAATGTCAGAAGTCATTTATTTAGTCTTTGAATTCGCCAACTTATCATGTTTGAGCCATGTGCTCACTTATATTAAAAAATATATTACTACGCAGTAAAAAGTAGTATATCACATACTACTTTAAAAGTAATATTTGACCACACTGTATATATATATATATATATATATATATATATATATATCTATATATATATATATATATATATTATATATATATCATATATATATATATATATATTTTGCTCAATCTTTACATATATTATTTTATATTTTTGGCCTTAAAATTGTAATTGCCCCCCCTACCACTTTTCCTTTTGTTTATTTTGACACTTCTTAGCCTCGGGGTATTTAGCTCAACACTTTTCCTTTTGTTTATTTGATCCTCATAGTCTCATATTATCAGAGCTGCAACTACCGAATGTAATCGGTATTCCATAATACCGACGGTAGATTTCGAATATCGAACCGATTAAAACGATATTCGGTAGCAACTACCGAATAATTGTTTGATTGACAATCGGTACGGTATATTTGAAAGTATGACTTTTATAGCATGCATATAGAGACATAAAGATAAAGAGAGCTTATTCCCTTCAATAGCAGAGAAACATCGTTCAACTGTCGCTTTGTCTAAGCGCTCCCTTGTGTGAAGAACTTGAACTTCGAAAATAAATAAACAACTCTAACTTATAGTATTATAGAGTAGATACATAAATATACATTCATATAAGCGTATGCTATGCATTGAACACTTGAGTGCCTGTAAGTCCATTTAATATCGGACAATAAGATCTATTGCCTTCCATTTCCTACAAAATCCATGTACATACATATATTTTATATAAAATTAGTAGGTATAATTTCAAATATCTCTAATAAATTATAAAAATGATGTATTTAATTGTCCTTGTTATAAACTGACGATATTAAAGATTTTTCTACTAAATACAAACTGATATATATATATATATATATATCAGGCTTGTGAGCGTTCAGCTTTTTTTGCGTTCAGCGTTCAAAAAAATTAGCGTTCCGTTCAGCGTTCTGTTCAATGTTTTTTGCGTTCAGCGTTCCCTTAGCGTTCAGCGTTCAAATATTTAAAAAAGAATTTCCCAAAAAAGTACTGCGTAGTGATGACTTTTTTTTTGAGAAAGAATTTCCAAAAAAAAGTACTGCGTAGTGATGACGTTTTTTAGAAAAGAATTTCCCAAAAAGTACTGCGTAGTGATGACTTTTTTTAGAAAAGATTTTCAAAAAAAGTACTGCGTAGTGATGACTTTTTTTAGAAAAGAATTTCCGAAAAAAGTAATGCGTAGTGATGAATTTTTTAGAAAAGAATTTCCAAAAAAAGTACTGCATAGTGATGACGTTTTTTCCGAAACAAGTCCAAGAAATGTTTGGAAAAATTGAACGCTGAACGCAAAAATCTTTTTTTGTGTTCAACGTTCAGCGTTCAAATAAAGTTGCGTTCCGTTCAGCGTTCCGTTCATTGACGTGCGTTCAGCTGAACGCCGTTCAATTTTGCGTTCCGTTCACAAGCTGATATATATATATCAGGCTTGTGAGCGTTCAGCTTTTTTGCGTTCAGCGTTTCCGTTCAGCGTTCAAAATAAATTAGCGTTCCGTTCAATGTTTTTGCGTTCAGCGTTCCGTTAGTGTTAAAATATTTAAAAAATAATTTCCAAAAAAAGTACTGCGTAGTGATGACGTTTTTATTTTTTCGAAAAGAATTTCCGAAAAAAGTACTTCGTAGTGATGACGTTTTTTAGAAAAGAATTTCCAAAAAAAGTACTGCGTAGTGATGACGTTTTTTTTTTAGAAAAGAATTTCCGAAAAAAGTACTGCGTAGTGATGACGTTTTTTTTTTTTTTTTAAGAATTTCCAAAAAGAGTCCAAGAAAAGTTGGGAAAATTAACGCTGAACGCAAAACTCTTTTTTTTTGCGTTCAACGTTCAGCGTTCAAAAAAAAGTTGCGTTCCGTTCATTGAACGTGCGTTCAGCTGAACGCCGTTCAATTTTGCGTTCCGTTCACAAGCCTGATACAATGAACGGAACGCTGAACGGAACACAACTTTTTTTTGAACGCTGAACGCAAAAAAAGAGTTTTGCGTTCAGCGTTCAATTTTTCAAAACATTTCTTGGACTTTTTTCGGAAAAACGTCATCATGTCGCAGTACTTTTTTGGGAAATTCTTTTTCAAAAAAAAAAAACGTCATCACTACGCAGTACTTTTTTGGAAGGAAATTATTTTCTTAAAAAAAAGTCATCACTACGCAGTACTTTTTTGGAAATTATTTTCTAAAAAAAAACGTCATCACTACGCAGTACTTTTTTTGGAAATTCTTTTCAAAAAAAAAATGTCATCATTACGCAGTAATTTTTCCAAAACAAAAAACGTCATCAATACGCAGTACTTTTTGGGAAATTCTTTTTTTAATATTTGAACGCTGAACGCTAACGGAACGCTGAACGCGAACGGAACGCTGAACGCAAAAACATTGAACGGAACGCTGAACGGAACGCTAATTTTTTTTTAACGCTGAACGGAACGTTGAACGCAAAAAAGCTGAACGCTCACAAGCCTGATATATATATATATATATAGATATATATATATATATATATACAGTGTTGGTCGAAATATTACTTTAAAGTAGTATGTAATATACTACTTTTTACTGTGCGTAGTAATGTATTTTTTAAATATTAGTTATTACTCCTCCAAAAGTAATGTACTACTTTTAGTAATATACTACTTTTTGAGCATTCCGAAACAATAAGTAAGGCAATTCAAACAGGATTTGTAAAAATCCTCACCAAACCTAGTTTGCATTTTATATAATAATTCAATATATGTTATTGCAATATTATAAAGTGAGCACATGGCTCAAACATGATAAAGTCGGTGAATTCAAAGACAAAATAAATGATTTCTGACATTATGAGAGGCATAGGTTTAATTATCCAGCCCAAGCCCTCGGGTCCCACATGTCGATTGAGGCTTTTAGGGTTGAAACCCACTGCCAACCCTAATTTAGAATATTACCAGGTGTGTAAGTATGCAACCGGAATTTGCCCATAGGTGGTGCTAGATGTCGATGCAGTTACCAACACATCACGTCAGCGGTGTCCTGTTATTGTTTTGATATCCAACAAAGATTTCAAACTCACAATAACACGAGTTTCAGTCAGTAGCATTAGTTTATTAGAGATAAACATGTCGAGTTTTGAGCCAACAAATTACGATTTGCGGACAGCCTACTTTTCTGTTTTCATCTGAAGAAACCCGCAGCCCAATCGCATCGAATGCTTCTGGAGGCGTTTGGTGAGCATGCTCTCGGTAAAACACAGTGTTTCGAGTGGTTCAAACGGTTCAAAAGTGGTGATTTTGACGTGAGGACCGAAGAACGTAGAAGACCACCGAAAAAGTTTGGAGACGCTGACCTGCAAGCCTTGTTGGACGAAGACGACGCTCAAACACAACAACAACTGGCGGATAAGTTAAAGGTGACCCGAGAAGCCATCTCCCTTCGGTTGAAAGCCATGGGGAAGATACAAAAGGTGGGGAAATGGGTTCCACATAAGCTCAACGAAAGACAGCAGGAAAACTGCAAAACATCATGCGGAAAAAAAGAAAGCTAGATAAATTTAATGGATCCTTCATATGCTTGGAAAGATGCATTTAACACTGTTGTGATTTGAATAAGATTCTAAAAAGATATGGATTATAAGAGTATTTCATTTTATTATAATGAATAATATAAACTAAACTGATATTTTATGTTTGCTTTCTTCAAGTAATTATCAGAGATTTAAAATAATTGAAATTCCTTGGCCGCTAATTACACCGTTGTAACAAAGTTTTGTCCTTGAGTTGAAAACTGTTATTTTCTATTTGCCTATGTCCAGAAAACACGAAAAAATCCTTTTAATCATTTTTATTTTGCTATTGTGTCCAGGATAAGGATATTTGCGAAATTTACAATTTTCATCATTTCTAATGGTTCAGGCCCATTTATCTTCGTGGAATAATAATAACCACAAATGTCTGTAGTATTTATTTTTCTACTATGTCAGTGTATTCAAATCCGTTTTTATAATTTATATATCTTTCGTATAATCGAAAAATCGGCTATATATTTCAAAAAGTTGACCATATTTTAGTGTTCTATTTAAGCGGTGATATATTTTTTGTTTCGAGTCTATTGACTATAATCAATATATAATAAATATTTTTTATATATGTCAATGCATTTCAGAACAGTTTTTATAATTTCGATATCTGGCTGAAAGTAAAGAAAAGATCAATTTAGTAGGACGCAGTATTGATCATATTAAGTAACTACTTTTAGGTAATCATTGAGTTGCATTTTATATTATTGTGATTTGTTACGAAGAAAAAACAGGTTGCCTTTTTATTTACAAGTTCCTTAAATAATTTGATAACAATATAAAAATACAATTTTCCAAATCACAGTAACTCTCTAAAAGATAAAATTATTTCTGACACATGTAAATATTATTGGGCTTGGGGTGCATGAGATTGAAAGTAAGCTCCTTTTTACCTAACCAGAGTTGGCGGCGGGTTCAATCCTAAATAAAAGCCCTACCATCTCAGCCTATATATTATAATTCCCATACAATTAAAATCCGTCAATATTGATATTTAAGACAGGGTATTCCATTAGACCCTTACACACAGAACAACCTTTTCGTTATTTATGAGGATTTTATCGTAAAGAAAATAAGTTCCTCAAGCCCTCGTGCCGCAATGTCGATTGGGGCTTTAGGATTGAAACCCACCGCCAATCCCAATTAGGAATGAGAGGAACCCTAAATTACAATATTATACACCCAAGCCCTCGGGTCCCGCCTGCTGATATATGCTCTTATTTAGAGTTGAAACCCAACCGCCAACTCTGGGAAGTATAAAAAGAGTCCTTACTTTCATCTTATAACCCAAGCCCTCGGGTCCCGCCTGCTGATTGGCTTTTATTTAGGGTTGAAACCCCCTGCCAACTCTGGCTAGGTATAAAAAGAGTCCTTACTTTCAATCGCATACACCCCAACGCCCTCGGGCCCGCCTCCGTTATGAGCTTTTATTTAGGGTTGAAACCCACCGCCAACTCTGGCTAGGTATAAAAGGAGTCCTTACTTTCAATCTCATACACCCAAGCCCTCGGGTCCTGCCTGCGGTTATGGCTTTTATTTAGGGTTAAACCCTACCGCCACGAGAGTGGCGGTGGGTTTCAACCCTAAATAAAAGCCCATAACGGTAGGTGTTGAGATTGAAAGTAAGGACTCCTTTTATACCTAACGAGAGTTGGGGGTGGGTTTCAACCCTAAATAAAAGCCCATAACGGCAGGTGGGACCCGAGGGCTTGGGGTGTATGAGATTGAAAGTAGGACTCCTTTTATACCTAGCCAGAGTTGTCAGTGAGTTTCAACCCTAAATAAAGCTTATATCAGAGGCGGGACCCGAGGGCTTGGGGTGTATGAGATTGAAAATAAGGACTCCTTTTATACTTAGCCAGAGTTGGCGGTGGGTTTCAACCCCAAATAAAAGCCTATTTAGCAGGCGGGACCCGAGGGCTTGGGGTGTATGAGATGAAAAGTAAGGACTCCTCTTTACATTGCCAGAGTTGGCTGTGGGTTTCAACCTTAAATAAAAGCTATATCAGCAGGCGGGACCCGAGGGCTTGGGGTGTATGAGATTGAAAGTAAGGACTCCTCTTATACCTTGCCAAAGTTGGCCGCTGGGTTTCAACCCTAATCAAAGCTATATCAGTAGGCGGGACCCGAGGGCTTGGGTTGGATAATTAAACCTATGCCTTCATAATGTAAGAAGTCATTTTTTTTAGTCTTGATTCCCACCCACTTTATCATGTTTGAGCCATGTGCTCACTTATAATATTATAATATCATATATAGGATTATTAAAAAATGCAAACTAGGTTTGGTGATTTTTACAAATCCTGTTTGAATTGCCTTTACTTATTGTTTCGGAATGCTCAAAAAAGTAGTATATTACTCAAAGTAGTATATTACTTTTGTGAAGTAATAAACAATTTGAAAAAAGATATAACTACGCAGTAAAAAGTAGTATATTACTTACTACTTCAAAGTAATTCGACCAACTCTGTATATATATATATATATCTATATATCAAGGAATACTAGAAGCTAGCTGGAAGGATGTCGTCATAAACGGGCACTCCCTTCATACGGACCTTAAGGCCTTCATTATTAATTCAGTTGTAATATTTATTTCAAAAAACGTGGTTGTGTAGTGTTATTTTAAGTTCTTTATATTCTGTGTTTCAAAGTGGTATAACCGTCAGTCCTTGAAGTTCGTTGCTCCTGTAGTTAACAAGGATATAATAATATGCCAAAGAGGGACTGCTCTTTCTCGAACGATATCTTTGAGAAGCTCAAGAGTCACTTTGATATCCACTGCTTTCGCCTCAATCAACTGTCAGCCATTAATGCGACCCTCTTGAACAATGTCATCTCTATCCCTATGCCCCCGGGGCGGAAAGAGTCTCTGCTATCAGTTACCAACCGCGGTCCAGGGCGGAGTCACTGTAGTCCTATCCCTCCTGGCATCCCTCATATATGATAAATTCACAAAGCTCGACGGTCTGGGAATCACTGCAGATCATCTCATCGTGGACGACTATGGCTGGCAGCGGAAAATATACGAAAAGTTCTATCTCCTCACGCCCCAAATAACACTCCTCTACGTGACTCCCGAGAAGGTATCTGCCTCTCAGAAGCTCAATAGTCTTTCGAAGCCCTCAAGCGATTCGTTATTGATGAGACCAACTGTGTGTCTCAATGGGGACACTACTTTCACCGGACTACTAGCTTCTCCATAAGCTCCAAAGTGATTTCCCCCAAGTCCCTTTTATTGTACTAACGGCCATCGCGACGCCCCGCGTCCAAACGGAATTCTACATCATCTAAAAATGGTTTCTCTCCTCCTTCACAGACAGAATTTGGCCTATGAGGTCCAACCAGAGAAGTCCATTCAAAACTGCTATTCTACCCTTCCCGTGGACTGCTACCGTGAATGGCTATTAAGCTGCCTTCTCCAAGGTGAAATAATGGGCATTGTTCATATGAAAGAGCTTCGATACAAGAGCTACGAGGAGGATCGTATCCCAATTTGCCATAGCTTTTTTGGACCAAACGTTGAGTTATAGGCTGCATTTCGAAATAGTAAGAAGACCTGGGATTTTCCGTATTTTTTTTTTCTCCACGGTAAGATCTTTATTCAGCTTGAATGTATATATAAAAACAATAAACATGAAACTGAATATAAAATAGGAAAATTGTGTTAAAAATACATAACATAAATAAACATTTTAGTTTAAAATTATTTTCCTACTAAAAGATCTAAATATCTATAAACAAATAATACAATAAAAAAGTGATCAATTCAAGAGAAACATTAAAAAAACTATAATCATTGATAAATAGAAATTATTTAAACTGAAAAAATAGAATATAAAAAACAGTCCTAAGCTTCGACGGTGAGTTTGTTGTGAAGTTTTAAAATCTTATTCAACGCTTGGAGATGTCGGGCAGAGTTCGAAGGGAAATAGCGTATTATTCTAAATGCATATGTCCAGGAATCATCACGGGCATCGGGGATCTTAATTTCCAGGGCACAATATCTCGCTGCAGCGGATATCATAATTGCTCTTAAGCTATTAACATCTACACACTTACCATAGGTCAATTTTTGTCCTATGTAAGATTTAAAGTTCCTAATAGCTGATAAAATAGCTTTTCCTTCTGGAGAGTTACATTTAAAATGTTTAAAAGAGCCGAAGAGTATATAAGCTTTCAAAAAATCTAGCCTAAAATTCGAAATGAAAACATAATTTAACTCTAAAAATGACCTCAAAATAATTAACATGGGACAATCTACAAAAGCATGAAGAGTATCATTGTATAATTTTCCACAATTTTTACATGGACTGAAGAAGCGTAGAAGATTAGCAGAGATTAAAAATTGTGATGTAAAATGTCGACCGTCATAAAGTTTTAAAAGAGAATGCCTAATCATCCGATCCCAAGAGGACGGGAGGCCAATAGCTTTTTTATAATATTCAGCAACTTTATTCGCGTCTGAGTTTTCCAATCTTGTGCAAATAAACTTCATGCACCATGGAGTTAGAGGAAGATGATTGAGTGCACTTTTTCTTAGGGGGAACATGAACCTTCCTGTATTAAAAGCTGATTCTCTTTTCAAGTCGTGAATGGTAAAAGTGTTTGTTTGGATGGCTATGTTTTCGAGTTCTTCAGGAGAAGGTAAGTTCCTGAAGAAAGGAGCCTTATTAAATTTTTGACGTATAATATCTATCACACTGTTTGAATCGAAGCACGGTATTAATTTCCATAAAACTCTTTGAGCTGCACACCATTCACTTGAGAAACGGACTAAAATATTATTGGATAAAGGAGTGCCAAACATAAGATTTTTAAAAACACAAGAACCGCCGACAAAACCTCTCCATTCTTTGTCGGGTTTAATTAAAATGTCTTTAAAAACCCTCATATAAAACCTAGGTAAAATATTTTCTAATAAGGCAAGCCCTCCTCCCAATTGAGAACGTGGCCTTTTCAGAGCAGGAAGAAATCTCGTATGAAATAAGTTTCTAAGCCAACTTTCCTCTTCCTTGATTGCCTTTTCGGCGACTGAAGGAACGGAAGTTGCTATGTATAGCATTTGTGGAATAATTTGGGTATTATATAGCACCACACGGTCATGAAGACTTTTGTTTCGCCAAGTTTTACAAAGTTTTTGTGCTTTTATGAACCGATGATCCCAATTTAAGACTGCAGCTCCCGTTTTCTCCCATACAATACCTAAAATATTGATTTGGTCAACAACTTTACAGCCACCTATAATTGTAGTTGAAAGTGGGGACCAAATACCAATGGGCAAAATAGAGGTTTTTTCCGGATTAGTTCTCAAACCTGACGCTATCGAGAACTTATCAAAGTAGGTAAGCAGTATTTCAATTCGTTTTTTTAATTGGGTAACAGAATTACCCTCCACCATCAACGTAATATCATCAGCATATAAATCCATTAAGTGTTTTTTTCCTCCGAAACAAACACCAAAACCACCATACTTTCGAGTTAGAGATCGGCATAATTCTTCAAGGGACATAATGAAAAGTAGAGGAGACACAGGACATCCTTGGCGACAACTCCTACCTAGCAAAATAGGCTCACTATATTCTCCACCTATACAGAAAGTGATGTACCATTCAGCAAGAGGGCACGAATAGGGTTGAAAAACCGCTTAGGGAGATATTTCTTAACGGCTTTGAGCACAAAACCGTGGTGTATAGAATCAAATGCCTTACTAAAATCAATGGCAATGATAGCTCCAAACTTTCTACTATTTCTTGTTGAATCTATTGCTGTCTGTACATTTCTTGAAATATCAGCGATATGTCTATTACGTAGAAAACCTTTTTGCTCGGAACTTATTTTTTTATTCAAAATTGGCTGTATTTCCTTCGCCAAAACACCTGCTAAAATACGATAAGCCACATTTAATATAGTTAAGGGCCTCCAATGTTTGATATGGGTACCATCTCCCTTTTTTGGTATTAGGGCTATTCTACCCCGTAAAAAAGCCTCTGGGAGTCTTCCTTTTGTCTCCATTTCTTGAGCTATCTTAAGAAGATAGGGCACAATATCACCTGGGCATAGCGAAAAAATCTTCCCTTTGATATTATCTGGCCCAGAAGACTTGTTTTCTTTAAAGAATGTGGAAATAAATTCTGTGATTTTGTCACTTGAAAATATGGAGCCTATCTTCCCTCTCCTTGGCCTAGGGAAATTATCTCTGGAATACTCCACATTTTTTCTGAAGTTATCAGTGAAAGCTTCGAGAATCAAACGGGGGTTTGTTATTACATTGCCATTAATGTTGAGCTTTTTTATACTATTAGCAGAAAGCAAATTTCTAGAAGCAGAGAGTCTTAGTCCTGGATGGCATTTTTGTTCCGCATAAACTTTTTTTCTCATTTCATCCTCTGCAATTTCTGAGATTGATATCTCATTTGCAGTGGCGGAAGTTAAATGACGTGTAAATAAAGATCCCGATTTCATAACATTTTCAATATCTTTTTGAATTTGATCTAAAATTACTCTCTTCTTTTTGATAAAATATATGGTTGTGTCTCGAATGATTTTGCATAAAATTTGGTATAATTTTTTGGAAGTAAAAGAAGAATCATAAAACTGCTGGAGCCTATCTCTTAATTTTTGTTTAAAATCAGCTAACTCAGTAACCCATGAGGGAGTCCTAAATTTCTTTTTAACAGAGGAACAAAATAGATCAACACAGAGCAATCTGTGATCGGAGGATGGGACATATTTATATACTACTCTCTTAGCAAAAGAGGATAACCAAGGAGTCATGAGAGCATGGTCAATTCTTGAAGATTTTCGGCCGGATTTCCATGAGTATTCATTGTCGGATCCTAACTTTCTCACCACATCCACAAAGTTGAGCTGGCGAATTAACTTCGTAAGAAGCGCTCTATTAGGATAGGAATCCAAATTACCGTTGAAATCTACATTGAGGTCCCCTATCAAAATAGTTGGACGCGAATCACTCTTGATACAGTTTATTATTGATTGAAAAAAGCAGAGTTTTTCCTGTTGGGACCATAAGCATTAATGACATTTATTTGAGAGTCACCCGAAGTCACCCTGACCAAATGCCACTCACTTTTTGAAGAGTGTTCCTTAATTAGTTGAGCTTCACCAAGGGCTTTGGAAACAAATGTCATCACACCCCTTTGTAGGCCGGTTCCCGTAAAGAAGTAGGAAAAATTTGGCGGTTTACAATAAGTACATGATTCGAGACAAGAAGAAGACGTCGATGAGCGGATATCCTGCAAACAGACAATGTCCGGTTTTAATTTAAACAAACTTTTCAACACAGCATGTCTCACTCTGCGCTCTTTACCTCCTCTGGAATTGAGAGAAAATATTTTGTTAATATTCATATTCCTGTCTATGTCTCCTGCCAATCTTATATGTGGAAGATGATCAACGGCCATAAGTGTTTATAGTTATCAAGAAGGATAATACATAAGAAATAAATACAGGTACTATTCTGTATTTCTATGGACTTTCAAAGGGTCCTTTTATCAGGAGATAGTCCAGAATCCACTGCGGTTCTCTTGCTGATGGAGCCCGATCTAGTCCTGTGTGGAAGAATCATTTCTTGCGTTTTTGAAATTTTAGAGGATTTTTTTAACTTGTTATTGCTTTCCTCGGGCTCCTCTTCAATGCCATGGACAGCTTCAGGAATATTTGTAATTTCTTGAGATTGCTTTTGAGGTTCTTTTGTCGTATCTTTGGGTGAGTTATAATCGTGTAAGGAACTCCCGGAAGGTCTAATTTCTTTTTCTGAAGCCAAATCTCCCGTAGGAACATCTGTTTCAGAAACAATGGTTGCTGGAACAATGGTTGCAGGAACAACGGTTGCAGGAACAATGGTTGCAGGAACAACGGTTGAAGGAACAATGGTTGCAGGAACAACGGTTGCAGGAACAATCTTTTTATGGACATCTTTCTTTATCTTATCTTCCGTATTTTAGCTCGAGCATCGAGTCTATTGGTGGATGGATGTCCAATCAAAGTAAAGTTTCTGTTGATCAAAAATAAAAGTACCATTTTTTTAAATCTTAAAGCAATTTAAAATATGAATGATGTATAGTATAACATTTATATATATAATTTATATATAACATATATCCTATATAATATTAATAACTATTTTATTTTATGATATAGATTTTTACTGTATCACAATATCAAGCCAATAAATAAGTAAATAAATATTAACTAACATTAAATATGTTGATTGTATTATTGTCCAATTTTAATAGTATCGTAGCTATGCGCAACTTTTATTCTGTTTTTAGTAATAAAAAGCATATTCCATCATCTGTTTTAATTAAATGATGTTAAGGTAGTGATAAACAGGATATAGTTACGCTATGACGTTAAATCTAATATCACCTAAATGTCTTATTAATTATTCATATTGTAATAGGGGCACAGAGTCAATACTATGGGGTCGTTTTGGCGGAATGTTTCTTTCCGTGGATGAAAAAAGGCTCAACCTCAAGCTGAACCGGAGCCGCCCTCAACAAACGCAACGCTAGCCCCGCTGTAACCTCCTCAGATCCTCCGATTTGAAACTCATGGCACCTCCAAAACTAGAAGTTTAATGAGGCAGGTAGTTCAGAGAAACAAAGATCGTCAGATTGAAATTAATTTGAAAAGAAAAATTTCTAATTACAGTCTATTTCACAATGAAAACATATAATCTTGATTACTTGTTTTTAACTTTTTAAACTATGTATCGTTTGTAAATATATTATATTTTATTATTGTGGAAACTATTGTTATAAATAAAAAGTATTAAAATATATATCACACTCTTTATTCATTTTTTTAAAAATATAATAGGTACTTGCTTGTTCGTTGAATTATGAATTATTGAAGTGAAAATGACTCATTTAGCTAAAAAATACATATAAACTTTTAATTTATTGCTATGTTAATCAATGTATCATGGCCTTAACTTGGAAGCTACAATTTCCATTTCCTTTCAGTTAGTTTCTAGTATTCCTTATATTAATTAGTTGGTTCTCATGTAACTTGTATAAATGGAAGTATAGAGAGATTATTTAGTTCTTAGAGAGACGTAATATGGTTGGGTCGTTGGGAGGCTGTCAACGGCCGTTTATGTTTCTTGAGGCAAGCGGCCCCCGGGATTAGTCCCGGTGGCCACTCCCACCCTGTATATATATATACTATATATATATATATATATAATATATATAAATATATATATATACTATATATATTAGTTTTTTTTTGTTCTTTTACATATACCCAGCGATTCTGGTTCATTTTTTTATGCTGAAAACGAATATCTAAATCAAAAATTTCTAGCATTGTTAGAAATCGGACGTCACTGGGTTCAAAGGTTTCGTTATGAAGCAAAACTTTTTTGTTATTACTTATTTTGGAAAAAAATTTTACCAAATTTAGCTATTATCAATTTATGACTTTAGATTTTTTTGCAAATTTTTGTCAAATAATATTTAGTGCCAATAAATGAACATAAATGCTGACGCACCAACCATTTTTAAATAACAGCTCCTACTAGGGTTCTTTATAGTTAAAGAAGGAAAAATAAAAAGAGGGTACTCATGTTGATTTTTTTAAGTTATCTTTAATATACGATTTTGAAAACTGCATTTTGAGAAAAACACAAATTAAAAGAATGGTATCAATACTGATGAGAGGGATTCAGAGGAGTAGATTGGGATTCGATGGGGGAAATCTACTATCATTAGTCGTTTTAAAATCGTATTTAAAAGATAACTTAAAAACATCACATGAGTACCCTCTTTTTTTTCCATATATATATATATTATCATATATATATCAATATATATACATATATATATTAGATATATATATATATATATATATATATAATATATATATATATATGTATGTATTGAATTATAGAAATATTGATTAATATATTGCACCATCTTTGAAATCCCTCCTTTTTCATTATTTATTAAAAATAACTATTGAAAATAAACAAAATTATTCAGTGATAAAAGATACTGATTTTTTGAGAATAGTACTGATTGTCGAACATATAAGTGAAAACTATACAATACTTATCTACTGGTTCACTCTTTATCTCATTTTCCATGAACCATTCAAGAATGTGAACCGTGCTATTACGACCTTAGACCATAAAGGGATTCTGGGCAATCACCCCCCGGAAGCCACCCCCCGTTAGTAAAATTTCTTTATCTCTATAATCCACTTATGAAGTTAACTATGTTTTTAAGCTATTAACACAGGTGACGTCACTGTTAGCACGCAGTCCCGTTCCTTAGATTTTAATCTGCAAAAATTTAAACGTACATAAAGTTGCAATTTTTCGTGTCTTAGACCTTATATCTTAGGCTATCTATTACAAGTAACAATCACCACAGTTTGTAACCTATCACAACTCAGATATCTTATTTATCTCATATAGGTCCTGATCTAGTTTTCTAAGATTTCATCAAGGAACCACTTGTCCTAAATCGAATAAAAGGAGAAAGTGACTATTTTAAATCAAAAACTCATCTACTAAATAAGTTGACATATAAATTTTATTCTCGATTTATTATATTCATTTCTTCACACCCAAAAACGTGTTCCTGTGGCTTTTTTTAAGATATCCAAGTTCCCATTAGTCTTCGCAGGCAGCGGAAAAGGAGATCAAGAAGTAGTTAACCAGTGACGTCACCTTTGTTAATAGCTGGGAAAACATAGTTAGCTTCATAAGTGGACTTTAAGAGATAAGAAATATTACTAACGGGGGGTAAATGTCCGGGTGTGTGATTGGCACGGGGGGTGCTAGTCCGGGGGTGATTGTCTGGGGGGTGCTAGTCCTGTTACGGATATAAAGATATAGAGAGCTGATTCCCTTCAATAACAGAGAAACAGCGTTCTGTTGTTTCTGTGTGTTCAAAATAAACAAGTAATTTGACCTACGTCATCGTAAGCTGATCATAGAGATAGATTCTATGTATGATCAACTTACGATGACGTACTATAAATTACTTGGTTTATAGTGGACACACAGAAACAACAAAACGCTGTTATCTGCAGAACAGATATCTTTATATCTCTATGCCTTAGAGCTTAGACTCTTTCCAATTTACTCATTCTTTTTTTATTAAACTCTCCTCTTTTTCTTCTGTAGGCAAATATAACACAAATAATAAAAGCAATGATGATGTTGTCAGGAACGTGACGTCACATTTCAATGTAAACAAATGATATCCCGTCATGAGCACTTTGGAAAATGAGGAGTCCTCTTCCGCCAAGGACTCCGAGAAACAGTCCATTTACTCAAATTCCCGAGAGGTCAAGTCCACAGAGGAATCCCTAGTTCGCAAGACCCTTGAAGTCAAGACCCGCATCGACGCCTTCTATGAAATCAAGGATAGCAGCTCCATGGAGGCCTTGAACTCCCTTGTCCGAGGAGACTTGGAGGAGATTCGAAGGTTGATCGGGGAGCTCAAGAGCCTCTCCGTGAGTCAAAGGGATCCGGAGGCTAGAGTCATGCTTCGACGGGATGTGGAGACACATCGCTCTCAGTTGGAAACGCTCTGTGGAGCATTTAAAAAGGCTAACTGAGCTGTATTAAAGGTGAGAATGACATTTCTTGGACAATAGAGATTGCAGCAATTAGAAAAGTTACAATTGCGGGTATTGTCTCTTCGTTAAAAACTTTATATATATATTTATATATAATATTATGTAAATAAATATAATATTCATACAGGGGCAGAGGGGCCACTGGGAGGTACCGGGACTATTCCCGGTGGGCCTCTGGCCTCAAGAAACATAAACGGCCGTTGACAGCCTCCTAATGGCCCCATTGGGGCCTGTATAAAGCCGGTGAAGGCATAATTGTCCCGGTGGATAAATTCTTCCCACTCCGTTCCTGTATATATATATATATATATACCGGGTGTAACGAAAAAAAATTGCACACTCTGGACTTAGTACTTCCACAAGATATATTTCAGAAACTACTTAAAGAACATTAACAAAATTTTGCGTACATATAATACCATGCCTTGGCTTTTCTAATCATCAATGTAACCTCCCCCAGCAGCAATGATGGCTTTCAGGCGGCCCCGGAAAGCCCTACAGGAGTCCCGGAGGTACCCTCAGTCATAGCATCCCAGTGCTCCTTAACTGTGGCCTTGAGCTGGGTGATGTTGGGATGGCAACATTGCAGGCCTTCCTCTCAACGTGCACCCAAAAAGTGTAGTCCAGGGGGTTGGCATCGGGCGAGTAAGGGGGCCATTTGTCCTTTTTCATGTCATTCAAAAGAGCTTTGCAACGTTGGAGATGGGTCTCTTCATCTTGTCTGTTAAAAGTGGCCTCTCCACCCTCACAAGGCTCTTTCCCCCAGCCTTCTTCACAGTCCTGTGCACTGTCATGGGCGACACCCCAAGCTCCCGGGCATGTGCCCTCATGGACTTGAGGGGTGTGGCCTGAGCCACCTTCTTGAAGCCCTCTGGGTCCAACTTGGCCATGCGCCCACTCCCAGGGTTCCTTTCCACGCTCTCAGACTTTTTTACGGTATAAACAGTATGCCTGGTCACACCAAGCTGGTTCGAGATCTCAGTGGGTGTCTTCCTGGCATCCAAAAGTGCACGAATTGCTACACGTGTGTCTCGTTGTGAGGCCATTTTCTCCGGAACTAGAGCAGCTAGACACGTGTAATTTTGTGTTTGAAAGCAAAATGCTTATATTAAAATATATATTACGGACTTATTTCACTGCACTCACGCAATCTCGTTTTATTTTACAAAAACTGAGTGTGCAATTTTTTACGTTACACCCGGTATATATACACAATATTATATATATATATAATGAAAAATAACATAGAAATAATGTAATGCTATAACACATAGATATGTTACAACTCTAAAAAGTGACATTGGAAGGGAAGTATCTTATTAGCCTCTAAAAGTATTTCCATGAATCATCATCGGGCATCCTGATTTCCAGAGCAAAAAATCTTACTTTTATAAGCAATTTTTTTTCTTCTGAATATTGACCCTATATCAGCCTTGAAAATTAATACACCTTAATTAAAGTAGACATGATGTTGTTTGGTGGCTAGTAATTTTATTTCAGATCCATAGGAAGATATTTTTTCGGCAAAAAAATCCACAGATCAATGTTTTATATGTATTAGCGAAGTCCTCTGATATTCTTATTAGATTCATGGATAGAAACAAAAAAACATTTGGAACCATTCTGAAATAATTAAAGAAAAAAAAATCTGAAACTAAAGGATCGTGGGCAGACGTAGTATATCTTTGTTATATCGTGAGAAAATGGGTATCCTTCTTAAGTCATACCTTTTACTAACTTCTTCCATTTAACAAATCTACATCTTATTTGTCCATTACAGAATATGATTCTTTAAAGAATACTATTAATTATAACACTATCCAGATTATCATAGATCTTCAAGATATTCTTGATCATAAATTGGTTTTTGTTTGAAAATAGTATTATACAATAGATGTCCTGGATGATGTATATTTGAGTTTTCTGGAGGGACTCTGAGATGTTTTAGTCCCATTTGGTATAAAAACAAAATGAAGTATTAAGATAAATCTCTATTATTTCATATGAGTTTTTACAATGCCAAATTCAGGAAGTCTTTATTTTTGCATATTTTCAGAATTAGAGAGAGTCAAACGGGAAGATCTCTTTGCAACGTCTCCTCAAGCATCCGTACTTCATTCCTCTACGGTCCGTCAAAGAAACCAAAAGGAAAATTTGGACATTTTAAAAGAAACATCCGGCGTTACCAATCGTCTTCATTCCATCTCAAGGTGAAACCCTCCCTTAGTGTTTTAATTAAACCCCTAGAGCCCTGAAATTGTTTTCTGTTATATAAAAATACTCTTTAATTTGTCTTCATATAACAAATAACAAAAAAATTGTACGACCATGTTTGCGATCAGCAAAATATTCGAAGGTAACAATTATTTTTTCACTTTTATTTATTGTATCAACACATTTAGGCCATAAAAGTACAGTTCAAGTTCATAGGTTCGAACTAGTAATTTCAATATGTATTCATATATTAAGTCAATCGAAGCATATATGCAAATAAAGTTCAGTTTCCGAATAAAGTGGTCATGCGATATGATCACCTCCTCTGATTGACGTTTAGGGGGGTTAAAGGGTCTGCTCTTAATCTAATGGATGTTTTTTGTATTACAGACAACTAGCATCTACCGTGGAGCGATCCTCTCTGACCTTAGACGACCTCCAAGAATCTTCTCAGACGGTTCGAGAGATAAATGACGAAAACAAGGGAATAGGAGCTACTCTTGGGCTCTCTAGGAAACTCATAACCAAGTATGGAAGACGAGAAGTGACGGATAGGGTCCTAATTTTTCTTGCAGTGGCATTTTTCTTTGCCATTGTATTCTATATACTGCGTAAAAGAATGTTCTTTTAAGCCGGCTGGTAGTTTTTCTTTTGCATTTCATACTTTAGATTTTAATTTTTGTTATTGATTTTAAATGAATAAAATATCATCTTAACTATTTAAAGCAATCGTGTTTTTTCCAAAACTTGCTTCTTAATTAATGAAATATATTTAATATAAATAATTAAGCCCTGCTCATATTTTTTTTGTTCTCATTTGACTCTTAGTATAAAATATGTTCAAAAACTGAAAAAATAATTAATTGTACGTTAAATTAATTCCCGTCCGAAGAGTTTTTGTATGGATTTTATTTCATATTAACAAAAATGAACATGTTTGCTACTTATAGCAATAATTTTTTAAACGCTTGCTTTACAATCAAATGAAATGATTTGAACACAAATAATTACATATCCTGCGCCGATTTTTTTTTCTTTTGATTTGACTCTTATTTTCAATATGTTTCATAGTCCTATAAAATCAATCGAAGGCATTATAAAATAAAATAACTCCTGTCCGAACATCGATTATTATATTAATACTTCTTTCATTACCTAAATATACGATGGATATACATCTATCATTCTGCAAGACTACTTGTTTGATGTTCTTGTATAAAAATGGTGTCCAGATTAAATAAATCCAGGAAAATTTGGCTTAAGTAGAAATGACCCAAGATAGAAAAAGAAAATGATGACTCATGGAAAAATGGCCCAAATGCAGTGGTAGGCAAGTATTAGAGTCGAGCACAACTAAGCATTGTTTAAAGAATATAGCTCATATAAATTGAGTAAATAATGGCAAAAAAATAATTAGTTTAGCTAATTTAGCAAATATAAATAAATGATTTCCTTGCTGTTATTTGACAGGGTAAAAATTTATTTGGGCCATTTTTTCCGTGCGTCATCATTTCCTTTTCTATTGGGTCATTTTTCCCTGGTCCATTTCTTCTTCTTTTTTGTACACTCAGTAGTGTTTTTTTTCCTCAAAAGCAAGGTCTATATTTATTTGATAAATTATATACAAATTATAAATAAATTATTTATAAACGTTCAAAGGACAAATTGTATTATGAAAAACATACTTTTTTTTGCCTATTTGGTTCGATAGAATTGCATCCGACAGGATATAAATAAGCATTATAGCATTAAAATTAGTCTATCGAACCTAGGATCTTTCAATGAGGTAGACCAAAGATGACCATCCCCTCTCGGGATTCGAACTTGCGCCCCCAACATTGAGAGTTGAATACGCCTTAACACGCACGGCTATCGAGCTCCCTCCCTCGGTACTGTTTATTCAAATCTTCTCAAAAAATATTCTTCAAACGGCATAAACACAACAAAACATTATCTATTATAGGGTCGAAATCTTGGGGTGGAGGGGCTTTCATACTTCTGCATTGGTATAAAATATACTGTACTTTAGTTGTAATAAAGATTACTTCCTCTTGAGTCTTACCCAGATACAAATAAACCAATTCTTTTGAAGTTAAAATTAATTAAAAATGGTAAAAAAACCAATATTTTAACTTGTTTAAAACATCATGAACCAAGAGACACTCTAATAAAAATGATTCAAAGTCTCCAAGGAGTCTTTACAAAAAAAAATCTTTCATCACTAGTCCTTCCACTAATACTTCCCAGGGATAGAGTGTTGGTAATAATTATGTACTTCAAGAAGTACAATTAGACAGCCAGCCGAATAGAGTTTAAAACTTTTATTATCTGACACGCTGAAGCATTTAATCTAAAATGTTCTTTCTTTCTTTCAATCTGGCTAAAATATAATAAAAACAGATTTATTTATATAGGTATTTCTTAAGAAATTATTATTTGATAGTATTAAAAGAAAAAAATGGTCCTATTGGTCTTTTTAAATTTATTTCATAAATCTTTTTTTTTTCTAAAATTTCATTTTGAGTAAAAATAGGATTACTATAAAGAATTTTATCCAGATAGTGATTTTCCTAATGATATACATATATGTCATAAAACAAAGTCTTTCGTTAGCTTTAACAGGTTTTTGCCATTCCATCATTTTAGGACATTTTTTGACAATTCTTCATACACGTTCTTATTTTCACTCCAGAATGGACCTAAAGCCGAAACTACCTAAAAACTTTAAATGGACCCTCGCCCCGAAATTCATCTAAGGGCTGTTGTAACTTTTCAATGTATATAAGATGCAATAGTTCACTCCATATAGATTGACTATAAAAAGTCGCTGAAACCACTTAAAAACCAGGACCTTCCAAAAATTCTTAAAGGGGAGTAAACCCAGCCCTCCAAATTGTGGGACAATTTATTCGCTTCCAAGTAATGTTCCTACTCTTCCCATAGGAAATAAAAAACTTTCGCACAGATTTTCCACCTCTGAGCATAAAGCTTCTGACACAGGCGTTAAAATTAAAATATGTGTTAAAGTTGGTAAAATGAGAGTGTTCCATACATGGATTCGTGCGGAAATATTCTTTTTCAGAAAGTAGTAAAATCTTTTGATGCCTCTTTCAACCCGAGTCAGAACCTCACTTATATTTTCATTCCTATCCTCGCCATTAGTTGTAATAAAAGTTCCTAAAATTTTCATAGATTTAGGCACTTGAATACCTTGTAAATTAAAATTGATATAAAAATTAGACATGATATTTGATTTATTAAAATTTATATGCAAACCTTAGTTTTCTTCAAAAAAAAATTAATTTTTATTGTTTTATAAAAGGATGAGCCGATTTCTTCTTCGCTACCAGTGTACATTACTGTCACATCATCTGAAAAAGCCTCCCGTCCTTAAGAGTCTCAGAGTCGAAAAAGAGGGACTTTATGTATGGGAATGGAACCTTTGGGCCCCTAAATCGTGAAAAAAGAAGAGTATCATGATATATTCCTGCCCATTTGTCTTCATATATCTATCCTCCATCCACCCTATTCCGGGTCTCGGATGACTTAGGAGACGCCCAGGATGTTGGGGGGGGGGGGGCACAGTTGGCACATTCATTAAAAAGGGCCCACGTCACTCAGTGGGTGGGTGGGCCTGGAGACTCCACTCATGAGCTTTCCTTCTACACATCTCTTGGGCTCGTAAATCTAGAAGAAGAAGTCTCTCAGGGATTGATCTTTCTTGAAAAACAAATGAAGGAGTTCTCCTCACCCTTCAAGTATCATCTATAAAGGCTTAACGATTTGGAAATCAATGGTTATGATATATGTATTATTCTCCTCCTGATCAACCCACCATATCAGTCTCGGAGTCGACAAAGATGGACTTCATGCTTGTAAATGGAAATTTAGGGCCCCTGGATATAAAAAGGATGGATACTTCAAGGCTTCGTCCTTTTCATTGCCTTCCTGGATTGGAGCCATAATTTTGATGAATTCGATCATCAGTGACTAAAACTCAGTATTTTTCGGACCTTTCATCTTTCTCACATGCAAAGATCTCCTTTGCGTCTTGAGGCCACTGATGCAATTACTAAGGATATCAAAAGACATAATGATTTGGTCTTATGCTTTTAATTAAAGGTTTTGAAAAAATACTGCTCTCTTTTTCCTTCAGAATTTTTACGGTATCTATGAAATATTTATCTCATTGGAGACCCATCAGTAATTTTTATGTATAATTTTTATAATTCATTATATATTTAAACCAGTGAACGTCAATTCGTTTTTACACTACTAGGATCTTGTAAAAGTATAGCAATTCATCACTACCTATAACTCCAGAATGTAAAATAATCTATAAGATAAGGTTCTGTTAGGACCATAATAAACCAAATCAGAATGCTCTGTGTTGGTTTATTGATGATTTCTATTATTTAGCCACTATTCCAAATTAGCCTTTTTTCTTAATCATAATATTTCGTAAAAAATAATGACTGTTTTGAATGCAAATAATTATTAGTTTATTTTTAACAAATTAAATATAACATTATTATTCATCTAATATTATTTTTCATGAAACATAATTATTCATATGGTATTGTTCTTTCTTGTAGCCTTACTAAATATAGCAACGAATGACACAACAACCCCCTGTTTGGGATTAAGCTTAACATCATTGAAATAGACCCTTGAGCCAGGAGCATAGTCCTCCTCCCCAAGGGTTACATTGACACTCCCATCGGATTGCGAGACAACAGAGACGGTTCCATACTCGGGAAAGGACTTCCGAGCCGAAATATCCAGAGTGGCCTCCGCTTCTCCAAAGTTCACCACAACCAAGTAGCCCGGGTTCCCCTTCTTAATCCGGGAGTATCCAAAGATGTCCCCTTCCAGTATGGGATCAAAGGACCCAAGGAGAACGGAGTCGCTGTTCCTCATTTTGGCAAGAGCCTTGTAAATGGAGAAATGAGAGAGGGGATCCTTGCCTTGGGCCTCTGCGTTGAGAGAATCGTAATTGCCACTTATTTGGAGCCAGGGGGTTCCATCCGTGAATCCCGCGTTAGGGCCGTCGTTCCAGATCATGGGAGATCTCTCGGGGTCCCGGGGGTCGCCCTGGGCCTCGGAGAGATCCTCCATACCCAACTCCTCACCGTAGTACGTGATGGGTGTCCCCGGAAGAAGCATGACAAGCATGTTCATACCATCCACAAGCTCAGGACCAAATCTAAATAAATTATTTGAAAAAATTAATTGAAATCAATGATTTATAAACGATTACTATTTTCAAAACTGTATACTTCTATGCTGAATTCATGAGAATGAATACTCAATACAATTTTATACATTTGCTTATCTCACAAAATCAGTTTAAAACAATTACTTCTCACTATCTGTAGGTTTACATAGGTGTGTATTTCTCAGCTGAAATCATGGGCTAAAATAAAGCTGATATATTGCACTTGCTTCATCAACAAAGTCTATTGGACCTGAAAATTAGTACTGTCATCTACATATATTCATTATTCTTCTGCATGCCTACATGCTCCAAATATCAACTTAAATCATGAGCTTGAATAAAAAGCATAAAATATATTTTTAATAATATGCAGAGCCAAAAATCCATACATTACTTTTTCTAGTACTTAATAAACTGAAATCGTTAGCTTGAGTGAACGCAGTACAATTTGTTCGATACACTTACTTCACTAGAAAGTTCGACCACCATCAAAAAACATCACAATCATATGTGCTTTAAGTGTGCATCAGTTAACAGCAATATGCAAATGAATATTTTTTCTGCTTACATTATTTCACCAAATTCATGTATTTGAATACAAAGGATATTACAATTTTATACAGAGCCCAACAAATCCAAGTCCTATATCAGCATATTATCCTTAGAAAAGTGTAACGATTGTTCATACAACTGTACATATATGTATAGTATGATGTTAATCACTATTAACTGATTTTAACACTATAAATAATAAGAAAAAAATAGTACTCTATTCAGATTGCCTTTTATTTTTATATTTAAACACTTAAAGTGATGTTCTTTTCTTACTTCCGAATCCAATGTGATGGAGCATAAAATATTACCTTGAACGAACTCTTGGGTTATCATGATTTCCAAGGTTGAAATTAGGCCAGGCGTTATCAATGCTTTGAACGTCCTCGATATAAGGAACAATGGCGTTATGAAGTGCCTTAGCGGAGACGGCTGACTTATCCTTGAACTCAGAGATCAAGTTGAAATTGATAGGCATATGAGAAAGCGTTCCATTTGAGCCGTAGTACTTGTATAAGTCATCCGTGTATGCTTCAGTTATCATTATCCTATTAGAGAAAAAAAATGAAGAATGAAGAAGACTTGATATATATACAGGCTGATTCACTTAAATTGAGACTCACATATTACAAACTACATACAATCTTTGTATTAAATTTTACACAAATAATTTTTAAACAAAAATGATAGCACAATGTGTAATTTACAAAATGTATTTCATTAAATTTTCACATATCCTTCTTTGGCCTTCACTACAGCTTTGAACCTCCTCACGGTGGAGGCAACACAGGCAGGAATCTCTTCTCAGCTCAGACCATGACTGAGGGTGGCTTTTGCCTTCTGAAGAGAGTCCTCAGCTGCACGGGGATGTCTTCCTTTTTTCAAGATAAAACCCGGTCATTCTGACTGTTGTGGGTGGCCTGGACCGTGAAAATCTTTGTCTGAGGAAGAGATTCCTGCCTGTGTTGCCTCCACCATGAGGAGGTTCAAAGCTGTAGTGAAGTCCAAAGGAGGATATGTGAAAATTTATTGAAATACATTTGTAAATTACACATTGTGCTATCATTTTTGTTTAAAAATTATTATGTAAAATTTAATACAAAGATTGTAGTTTGTAATATGTGAGTCTCAATTTAAGTGAATCACCCTGTATATATTCTATAAAATTGCTGACATGGCGAAATTAGATCTATCGTCGGGTAATGTCGAAACATTCAAAGACCGCCATGCTAGCAAAAAGTGTTATCACTTCACTCAACTGCTGGTACGGAGAAATAAAATCTATGTAAAAATGATAAAGCATTTATATACCGTCATATTGGCTAAAACCTTCGAAAAATGAGAGCAGATTAACATGCAAGTATAATTGTCTTGTTAGTATGAGTAGTATAACTAAATTATCTACGCTATTTGCTGTTTTATGTCGATTAAATGTCTTTTGTAAAATACATTCGAACATTTAGTAAGGTTGGCGACATTTAATGGGTACTTAATGTTTAAGTAAATTGTTCATTTTATATTTAAACTCTTCAATAGAAATGCTCATCTCTTTTGTTCAATGATTTTTCACATCTATAATACATAAACTAATTTTAAAACTAAGAGTATTAGATTTACTTTATGTGTTAATCAAAAATTTAAATTCAAGTCATTGCACAATTATTGCAATGGGCGAATTTGTGTGAAAGAAATAATGAGTTTTGTTTTGGCGAAAAGAACAAAAAGGAAAAATTTAACCGTCTTACGATTGCCTTTGTTCAAACAAAGACATTCTGAAAAACAAAATTTTCTTCACATGATAGTGTCTGCAAGGATAAGTTATTTATTGATCTAAATTTATAAGAGCAAAACATCTGGAAGCTTCTCGAAAAGAGTTTTTCTAAGATTTTGTGCCCTGATATTAGGATCCCCGATGTCCATGATGATTCATGGAAATACTATTATATATATATATATATTAGGGATGCAAGTTATCGATTAATAGATTAATCGTTAGTTGTTTCATTTAGTCGAATTTTAATCGATTAATCGTTAACAGCGCCACGATTAAGGAATCAGTTTATCTTGTGGATTTGGGGTGGGTAAGTGCATCTTTATTTTTATGGGAAAAAGTCTTCATTACAAAGTTTCATTAACTTCAAATAGAGGACGCAATCTGTCGATTAATTGCAACTAATAAACTTTAATAGTTTCATTAACTTCAAATAGAGGACGCAATCTGTCGATTAATTGCAACTAATAAACTTTAATCGTTTGAAAATTAGTCGATTATTAATTGTTAGTCGATTAACTTTTTGCATCCCTAATATATATATATATTTATCAAAAAAGTCAAAATCGCAACCACCAAGTCCTATTTTGTTGTGTCAAAAATTACATTTGGGGCCCACTTGGCATTGCCAATACTTTCTGGAGTAAGAGTTACTGAATTGAAAAAATTCGAAAAAATGATTGGTAAACTAAACAAATTTTGAAAGGGATGGATTTAGGACAACTAAACTAAATATGAAGCATAAAAGAAAGATCAACAATCAACAAAAGTGAACAACCAAAAATATGTATTGTTTTAAGGAGGGATGGCATCAGAGTTAAGATTTTGACGTTAATCATCTCTAAATCCTTACGAATCCGATATAAGAACAATACTTTTATTAACTTTAACTTGTTGATGAATGATTTTAAAAACATTTATAGCCTTTTAAAATTTATTGTTCTGAGTGATGACTGTATTTATGATACCCACCTTGGATTGGCTTCGTCTTCTGCTGTTTTTTCATCAAGGACTTGTCTAAACTCTGCAAGGAGATCCAGGTTTCGGGCTGTTCGTAAGTCTTAGTGTGTAGGAGGGAGCTATATGCCTCGGGGTCATCTGAGCCTCCGTCCTCATTGATGGGTTCATCACCAAAGTCCTCTGCCTCAAACATGTGAGCCACAGAGTCAAAGCGATATCCGTCCACACCCAACTCCAACCAAAAGCGCATCACATCCTTGAGACCCTGAATGACCTTGGGATTACGGAGATTCAAGTCGGGCTGAGAGGGCTTGAACTGATGTAAGTACCATTCACCGCGATCTCCGTTGAAGGTCCAAGCCGAACCACCGAAAACAGATTTCTATGAAATATAGTTCGGATTGTTACTATTATATTTTTAAAATCCAGTCCTATTATTGAGGTTATGTGATTTATTTAATCAAATCCGTATATAATAGCTGGCCACACTTATGAAAAGAAAATTTATGTAATTGTTAGCGTTAAATTCCATACAAATATGTTTTAGTTAGTATAATTGTGACAAACTCTTTATTATGGCAAAGCTTGTAAACTCATAAGTTAATTTTTAGACGTTATGCTCTATTTGAATTAAAATGATTCATAACAAATGCTCATTTGCAGGTACTCGTAAAGAGGACACCAAGATCTATGGAAAAGAATGTATTCTGATATTGTATGCAATAACTTTCCCATATTATAATTCCTCTGGTTTATATAAGTGTAGTCAGTATACATTATACATAGTTGATTAACTAAGTCACTCGACTTCAACAGTAGGACATTGATATTAATAAATGCTGAGTCTATCACCTACCCAATTATTGGCGGACTTGAAGCATCTCCAGATCTCCAAACATAGTAATCCGCAAAGTCTCCCTCCCTTGCCACAGACTGTGTGAACCAGGGATGTTGTTTGGAGGAATGATTAGGGATAAAATCCATGATCAACTTGAGTCCTCTCTTCTTCATTTCTCCGGCAAGCTCCTTGAAGTCCTCCATTGAACCAAAAGTAGGGTCAATTGACTCAAAGTTGGAAATGTCGTAGCCATTATCGTCCATGGGGGACTCGTATACCGGTGAGAGCCAGACGGAGCCAACGCCCAAATTAGCCAAATAGTCCAGTTTTGATGTAACACCTTAATTGAACAGTGAAAAAATAAACCTTCGTTTCTAACGAATATTTAAATTAACCATAAGAAGTGGTCAGCAAATTTAATTTTTAATCATTTTTCCTTCTTTATGATAAAGGTTTAAGGATGAACATTTTTTTAGTTGAAAAGAATAGGTATAATTAACAGTCGTTATTTTGTATGTGTTAAAATCGATTTTTTAATGCCTCATCAGCTTTATGGCCAAACTCTCTGATTCATGAGTGCTATTTTTGTCAGCAAAAATATGATATATTAAATCACTTGCTTGACTACAACAATTGCATTGCAAAAATCGTATATGAATAAAACATATTCAGTATTTTCACGTGTCTTAAAAAAGAGCTAAGATCGTCAATCAAGCAATGAGTATACAAATATAGTCTTTATCCCTATTTCTAGAGCTTTTAGGGTATACATGTGATTAAATTGAGTCATTTAACTGATGCCATGAAAGCAGAAAAACTGTCTCAAAAGCAGTCTGGATTCAAAATCACATCATTAGTTACAAACATTCGAGAGACCACAGGGGAATGAAGTTCAAAGCAAATGTTCAGTGAGGTAATTTATATACTTTTTTTTTTACTAGCAATTGTTATCGGAGATTACATAAATATAAGAATATGTATATTTTTTAATCAGAAAAGCTGCTTATTTTATGGAAAAATTATATTTTTACTTTTTTATATGTAAAAATAAGTATTGACTAATTTAGTATGGATTACAATCCTGATCAATTTTTTTTGTTGAAAAAAACAATATCTTGATAATTCAAAAAACTGTTTTCTTATAAAACTGAGTGAATTTAGTATAGATATTAATTATATAAAATACATTTTTCATAAAGATACATTTTATAAATAAAGTCATTCTTGAATATTATAATTATTAAATGTTTATAAACCTATTTATTAATTAAATGGTATTTATCTTTGTTTAAACTTCTTTTTTTTATTTTTGTAAACAAACTTACTTTTTCCCTATGAATAAATACTAATTTCGTTGGAATAAATACTGATTTGATAAGACTGAATTAGACTAATAAATACAAAATACTTCATTGACGTCATGAATATATCATTCACGATTATCAAATCCCACAACTCCAATCATACTTGTTCAAGCCCAACCCAAAATTACCTTTCAAATCCCCTTTGCCATCCCCATTGGAATCCTTAAAGGACTTTGCATAGACTTCATAGATCGGGGCCTTTTGCCACCAGTCCTTTGGCTTGGGCGTGGGACACTTGGGAGCAAGGACAATGAGGATCACGGCAACCACGAGCATGGCCAACCAGGCAACCCAAAAGAGTATAAAGAGCAACCATCTCAACTTGTTCCAGAAGGGATCCTTTGCGTACATGGCAAGCTCTTCCTTGGAAAGGGGTTGATAGGGATCCTCCTCGGGGACACTTCCACCCTTCTCCAAATCCGTTCGAGGAACAAACTTGACCTTAACGGTATCATTCCCATCTCCAGTTAAATTATCCACATCCGTGGATACATCCCCATTCTCTGCCTTACCCATTATTATCTAGTATATTCCGATGATAGGCTCCTATTAACTGGAAGGAAATATTGAAATTAGGAATGATTATTCTTCGATATGTAAGAAAAATAAGCTTTAATAAACTAACTAACACGCCTTTTGCTTAACTAAATACTTATTTTGTTGACGGAAATATCGATTTTGTAAGAATAATTATAATAATGATTATTATATTTAATTCTATTACCTCAAAGAATAACTCATATTCTCTTGATGAATCATTCGAGTAATAGCAAAAAAATTGTGTGATGAAGTCATTTTTGCATAATTATTTTCAAAAGGCTAGTTAACTACGAAAAACGGGTGCTAAAGAGTTGAAATTAATTGCAAAGGGAGTAAAAAGATTAAATTTTATGACCAGCATGAAATTTGAGTGAACACTGATAAACAACCGAATAATTTTATTTTTTGAAGAAAAAAACATGAATCGTCGAGAAATCTTCAACAGCCAAACGGAATTTATTTTTTTGCTTCGGCAGGAAACACCAGGTGACAGCACCTTTATTTTAACATACCTAATGAATGCTTAGAAGAGGAAAAAAAATGAAATGCGGAAAAACGGTCCAAATACCTGCATAGAAAAGAATTTGAGTGGAATGATACAACGAAATATTGTCCAAATAATTTTATATGCAAATAATTATTTTTTTTAACATTTTCCGGAATGTAATAGTTGTCTTTTTCTATCATGACAATGTTTTCCATGACGTTTTTTCCTTACACCATTTCTAAGGATACGTACAATTAAATACAAGGACTGGTCCAATCTCCTATGATGTGCTTCCTAAAAAAATATAGATCTCAACCCACTGAACGGGAATGAATGATTGAATTGGGAATAATTTTAGCTGCTCTTTCCCCCCCAGTAGTCTATCTTCAGGATATATTTGTGTACATGTAATGAAGTAAAAATATAAGAGCTTGCTCCTGCCTACACGAAACTACACTTGAGGAGGGCGGAGTTCTTTCTGCCCTTGATTACATGCATTTGCCTGTGCTAGCAAGCAAGCAAGCTTGTCAGGCATACACAGTCACATATGAGTTCTTAAATAAGAAAAAAAAGTCATGAGAGAAGGGAAAATATTGAATTGATATAGAATTTCAACAAACTAACTGGGGAGCAAGGCAATTGAATAACAATATAATAGAATGTGCTAAACGCCCTTATGGGAAATATGGAAAACTATGGAATGAGTGCAAGCAAATGTAGACTCTATGAAACCGGTTAATAAGTTCCTCCTTTTTCATAAACCAGGATTTTTTTCATTTGGTTTATTTAACATAAATTTAAAGGGTTTTTTTGTTTATGTTCCACTTATTCAGTTTTCTTATAATTATATAGTAGACTTGGTGAATTACATACATTATTAAATAAGTATATATATATATATATATAAGTCTCGAGACTAACTAAGAAGAAAACATTTTCTTGACAAAATTCGATTTGATTATTCAACATAGTTTTTCTTATAGCGATATAGCGATCTTTCAATTTTTCGATTCCACTTTTATAGTAATCTTTCGTTTTAATAATCTTTCAATTTTTCGATTCCACTTCTGTCTCGGCGATTACTCCATCATTGTCCTTAAATTTCTTGCCAACGAGCATTCTCTTCAGGTCTGCAAACATGAAATAGTCGCTGGGGGCCAGATCTGGAGAGTACGGTGGATGGGGAAGCAAATCGCAGAGGTTGCCGCGTGCGATGAAATGAGCGATAAACGATAATTATCGCTGAGGTCAAACCTTTTATCGTTTACCGTTAGTCCCAAAAAATGAGGAACGATAAACGATAAATTCAAAGACGACTTTTGTAAAAGTACAAAAATGTGCACGGCGGCAATAGTCACATCAATCCAACTAAGAAGAACAAATAACTGCTACAAATAATACGAATGAGATATATATATGTGGGTTCATACTGATAAATAAATTTGTCGTAATAGAAGCCACTATCGTTTCATTTATTTTCGTAAACTCAAAGTCGATGGTTATGAAGATTTAGATTCTGATACAGGTCTTAAAATTATCCCTTTTTTTGCAACAAGACCTCCAAGATATTTTATCACTTTATATGTGTACAGGCCAGCACTTTGAGGACAAAGCATTGGTAACTTGTGGTAACCACTTGAATGTGTCAAATTTAAACATAAAAAGAAACCATATTGCAGTTTCATATTTAATGCTTTCATACCTTTTGTTAAGACGAAGGTTCGATTGTTGGAGACCGATAAAAAAAGAAATTTTGACTAAGACAATTCCTGTTCGTAATTAGAATATTGTGTTGTAATATTTACCTGTCCAAAAGCTGCTAATCATCCTTGTTGAGAAAAATTATAAACAAAATGAATGCTCAAGACTAAAGCATCATTATTTAAATGCTTAGGAAATCCATTCATGTTAGCAATATAGCGTTAAAGTAAAGTAGCGCATGCAAGGAAAAAGTCAACAAAAAAATTGGCAAAAATTTGGTTATTTTCTTTAACGTTAGATGTCACTTGTCCATGAAATTACGTCACAATCCTATTTAAAACCGGTTTAAAGGGATTAAGTTTGATTTGAAATATAAAAGATAAGAAACGTCTCCAAATATAAATAATAAAAGGACGTTGTTATTATTTTCAAAGAGCTCTAGCATCAAAGCCCCCTTACGGACTAAAGAAGAACTAAAATTTTGGCCAATTCCTTTGGGGAAAAAGGAAGAATTTTATGTTATGCATGCGCTACTTTACTTTAACGCTTTAGTTAGCAAATATATACATCCAGTTTCAATTAATCTTAAAAATATATGTTTGTCCTCGGACTGCATAATGCTACACGGACTGTTCGCTTAAAAATACGCTGTACTACGAAAGGCTATAAGAGAAGAGAAGAAAAAAATATATATGTACACATATTTAGACCAAGAGTTTTATTTCAGATGAATAAAATTTTAAAGCATTTAATAGACATTCTTATATATAGAGTCGAGGAGAGCAGAGATCTTTTCTCATCGGAAATCCATTGTGAAAACGCTCGTACTACACTTAATGGGCAACAAAAACAAAACATTCAGAATCCTTGGAACTCTATTTATACTTTCAAAAAATCTCCTTACTACATAGATATAGAACCCAAGATATGAGGTCACAAAGTTATGGGGAATTTTTTTCCGACGGCCCGGTATTTGTACAACTCAATAAGTATGAAATAACTAATATCAAAACTAAATATAGATAAATTTATTTTTAATTATTAGTGGAAGACTGTAATTTGAAAATTTTCTTTTTCAACGCTATCATTACGACTGTTACCCCTCTTTTTGCTTGAATGAATGGCGTCATTTATCTCACTGACAAAAATTTCAGACATACAATTAAAAAATCTGGAAAATATATCTGGTAAGAAATTTGAAACGAATGACTGTTCGTGCACTTCATCTCCAGGAGGTGCATATTCTCTTCCTTCTCCTCCAGTTGCTCCATCAGGGCTTCCACAAAGCTGTTTTTCGGATTCTTAAATCTTACAAACAGTTCCCTGATGGCTTTCTTCTCCATGATTTGTTGATAGTATGTCTACGCTATCAGACAAGATGAAAAAACTGCGTCTGAGGGTGTAATGAGGCCTCCTCTTGTTACAAGGGAAATTAAACTGTCCTTTGTGGCCTTAATTCTGAAGTCATTAATCTCGTGATCGATATTTAAATCAAAAGTGATGCTTGGGATAGTTTTTCTAGCCTTGCTAGTTTGGGTAGCGCTTCATTTCTTCGGCCCTTCGAGGTACGCTTCTAAAACAATATTTTTGAAGCGCACAGTCCGTGAAGCATTATGCAGTCCGAGGTTTGTCATATATTTATTTGCAGTTCTGTCGAAGTCTTATTATTCTACGCAATACTCTAGCTATAGACCTGTCTCACTCCTTGTGCCATCTCAAAATTGACCGAGCGGGTACTTTATAATCAACTCGTGACCTACGTCGAAGCTTCTTGTAAACTCCCACAGGAACAACACGGCTTCAGAACTGGACGCAGTGTCGACACTGCCCTTGCAACTATACTGTCCAACGTTGCTAAGGCTTGTGATCGTAAATTAAAGGTATGCATTGCTGCCTTCGATTTTTCTGCGGCCTTTGACCTTTTGGAAGCAGATATACTTCTGGCCAAGCTCCAATGGATGGCGGGGCCCACCAAAAAGCTGATGCTCAGCTACTTAACAGGAGGGCGACAGCAGGTGAATTGGAACGGCCAACGGTCCAATTTCCTGAACATAAAGTACGGCGTCAGACAGGGTTCTGTGCTTGGCCCCCTACTTTTCATTCTTCTCACGGCTGACCTACCTGATTACCTGAGAGTAGCTGTCAATCCAGAAGCTCAGCTTGAGGTACTGCTATATGCCGACGATACTTCTATTGTCATCTCGGCTCCATCCTGGGAACAGGTCGACTTCGCTATGGGCTCGGCATCGAAGGCCTTGGAGGCGTACTCTAATATCAATGGACTCCACCTAAACGTTGGGAAAACCCAAACGTTACGTCTGGGTGCTCCAGACACTCCTTCGACCGCTACACTCGACCTTCTGGGGGTAACTGTTAGCAGGAACCTGACATTTGGACCCCACCACGAAAAAATTATTCAGAATGTCAGGAAACGAATCGGAGTCATCCGCCGGCTCTGCACTACGGTATCGCGAGGGCCACTGCTGACCGAGATAGCTAGAGCCATAGTTATCGGGAAACTTCAGACGTCTGCTTGGGTGACTAGAAGTGCAAACTTCTCGTCTGCTGCTGAACCCCCTCACACCCCTACAATGGCAAAGACTAGCTCAGATGCGCAACTTGCCATCAACGATCTCGCACGTATCTTGCTGGGAGTTCAAAGAGCAGATCGGTTGCGTGTGGTTGACCTTCTCGACAGGTCACATCTTCCATCTGTAAATGAGATCTTAGTGAAGCAGGCTGCCATATCCGCTTGGAAGGCTATGAATGTGGACAGTTGTCCCTTGGAGAGGATTCTTGAGGGCTTCGATGAGCGCACCCGTAGTGCTACAATATGCCTCAAGAAACCCGTTTCTACCAACTGTGTCGCTGCTGTTAACCTTTCAAAGGCCTGGAGCTTGTCACAGCCATTAAGAGAGGCATGCACCTTATCAGTGCTCGGAGGGTAGCAAAGACAATGGCAGGGTTGTCTAGATCCTTATAGCTCCTTAAGTTTAATGTATTTATGAAAATTGAAAAATATTTACTTTTATATATATATATTTTTTGTTATTTTTCTTTAATTAATATTTTATTATTATTATCTTGTATAATTATTTGTTTGTATATAAAGATAAATGTTTTTTTTATATTAGTAGCCATAAGGCTAGGGCAATAGTAGCTCTGTAATAAATCATACAACAACACAACTCGATACTAAAATTTGCTAGCCCAGTCTTTACTATCATGTTATCAAAAACATGTTATTACTTTAAACTTAAAGCAGTAGCAAAAAATCATTTCCCCCTGCAAAGAACAAAGTCATTACTACGCCACATCAGAAGGACAAAGCATCTATTTCTAGGTTTATAGGTAAATTAATCTAGGTCTATGCAATCTGGAGTATGGGGGAAAGCCTGCCTCTCAATTGCTCTCACATGACATGGAAAAAATATAATCGCATTATACATAGTAGTAGGGAATCGTCGATCAAATCTTTGTCCCTAAATGAATTATATCTAATCGTATTTTCATAACATGCTTAAAACAAAATTTGGAAGAGTCGAACAACATGTCTTCGTAACCGTTTGCATGTATTTACAATGAAGTTATTATCGATTTATTATTAATGTATTATGTCTTCCTTAATTACTATTCATAGGGAATTTCCTATAATGGCTAAAACTAATTGAAATAAGCAATCAAGTATCCTTAATATATTTAAAATCCTTCCTACAAAAACTAATAAGATCTTTAATTGAATATAAATCGAAATTGTGTTTTATGGGTCAATATTGACTACAATCATCTGAACTTGGATACACCGATACATTTGGTGCACCGTTCTAAAGATATTATACGAGGAATGCCTATCGGCTCATACCTATAGAAGGAGTATGAAATGGAATGGATTGAGTCAAAACTAAGTTTATATGAGAGAAAAAATAATGTATTAATCAATATAATGGCGGCACTCAAAGTACTTCTCAGCATCTAAGCGATCTGATTGGTTGATATTGGGAGGTTCTTGGGAGAGCATATATTACTATTACAATCGTACTCTGATGTTACTTTCATTACAAATCAAATATATTTATCTCTCTTAAGCTTTGTCTATTTAAATATTGAGGTAATTATTTTTAATTGAGTTTTGTTGTTGCATTAGAAATACAGCATCACGTTCTTTCGGGAATTGGACCTTATAACTTCGCTTTACAGCTTTGTAAAATGTTGTATGTATTTTTTTCTTCTTCAAAGCCTTAATTTAATGCTTAAAATAATATAAACAAATATTTTTCTTTAAATTATTTCCTTTTGTAAGACCATATAAAATTTAACATTCTTCAAATATATAAAAATAACACTTAAAAAATCTTGAATTATATAAAAACACAACAATCTTTAAATACAGAATATTTAAATATATCAAACACAAAAATACAACTAAAACATTATGTTATATTTATTTTTGGCTCAAAAAATCGCTAAACATCATATAGGGCATGGGTTTCCAAACTTTTCCATCCGCCACAAAACATTCCTGAGATTGGCGACCCCCCACTATTTCTGAGGTGGCGGAAACCTAACAAAGCTTATACATAGGTCAAAGCATTGTGGCGTCTCGCGACCCCTCCTTGACGTCTCACGACCCCCACTTTGGGAACCCCTGATATAGGGCACAGCATACCTGCATCAAGATGCAAATGAAGGCTGGGGTCACAATCAAACCTTTATCTTCAGTCACTTTTCAGAGTCAGATAACTTCTTCTCTTACTGGAAAAAAGAAACTCCAAATATCCTTTAACTCCTTTGGGATGACTTCTTCAATGTTTACCCATTAAGTCTTCCCATTTATTACTAAATTTTACACAAATAACCCAAAATAGAGTAAAATTAATACATCTCTTATGCAACCGAGTATAAGTTGTAACTAATTACTTATCAGAAACAAAAGTCATTTACTTAAAAGCAACTTTGCAAAAGCGTCAAAAGGGTTAAGACTGAGTGTCCAATCAAGCTTAACATCACAATGTGTTGGGTTTTTATGAATGAATAAAAACAGACAAACGGTTAACTAATTCAAATCAAAGTGGGCGCATGAGTATGAATACATTGTGAGTGAGGGTTTCGAGTGAACATAACAACATCATGAATCTCTTTATGGGTCAATTTCAAGTTTTCACTCATACAAATCAGGTTCTTTAGGCGTAAATATTTGGGGAGTAAAAGAGATGATTCTTTTCAGTGTATTTCAAGCGCAATGATTTGTGGATTTAGAGATATAGTTATCATTAAGAATGGAAATCTGGAGCTTAGCCTTGGTGCTTACAGATTCTATGACTGTTTTTGGCCGTGAAAAGAGAGAGGAGTAAAGAGAGGGATAGAAGGAAAGAGAGAGAGAGAGAAGTTTATCTCTCACTTTTTCTTTCTCCCTCTCTTTCCTCCTCTTTCTTTCTCTCTCCCTCTCTCTTTCCTTCTATCCCTTTCTTTACTCCTCTCTCTTTTTCACGGCCAAAAACAGTCATAGAATCTGTAAGCACCAAGGCTAAGCTCCAGATTTTCATTCCTAGTAATCATATCTATAAATGAATAATTTTTCTATTTGCCTCGTGATTTCCTTTTTGAGAATTGATTAGTCAATCCTTAATTACCGAGCATAAAACAATATTCATTTTCATTGTATAAATAAGATCAAATTATTGAGATAAGGATGATCATTGGTAGTTAAAAATCATATCCTTAGTTCAAAATGAACACTAGGCATTTGTTTGTTTCTAAGAATCTATATAGATAAAAAAATATTGTCTTCTATAGACCGTGCTAGACATCATATTGGCAATATTCTTTACAGGTAAACTAAAACAATAGACTCTTCTTAGACATGCTTTATTTTATTACATGATACTAGATAGACTTATTGACAACTAATATAAAGGTCAACTTGTAATTTTATATTAAATTCATATATCTACTTTTTTTTTGCTGTGGATTTATGAAAAAATTGCACATTAAGATCAACTTTCAACTAAAACTGCGATTTCAATTATAAAAATAATTATATATAACCTTCCAGACTTATGTAATACAGTTTTCTGTGGATCTATTCCATGAGAGTATTTAATATTTTTATTATCAAAAAAGGGAAATATTTGTAAAAAACAATTAAACACAAGTGTCAATAATTTGATAGCATATTTTTATATTAAAACCTCTCATATGATTCCATGAGGGTATTTATTTTTTATCAATAAATATACTTGACCACCATTGCCGAACAATGTTATCTACAGACCTCAATAGAATGTAAGCATTGAGATATAAAGATATAGAGAGCTGATTCCCTTCAATAGAAGAGAAACATCGTTCAGCTGATTCTGTGTGTCCACCATAAACAAAGTAATTCATACTACGTCATCGTAAGCTGATCATAGAGATGGAATCTATTTCTATGATCAGCTTACGATGACGTAGTCCAAATTACTTTGTTTATTTTGAACACACAGAAACAACATAACGCTGTTCTCTTCTATTGAAGGGAATCAGCTCTCTATATCTTTATATCTCTATGAATGTAAGGCAATCAAAACTTGCTAAGCGTAAAATAGTATTAAAGAGTCAATAATTCGATTATTTCATTTAAAAGATCTCTACCATAAATTGATACGATTATGATTATATCCAGGCTTGTGAGCGTTCAGCTTTTTTTGCGTTCAGCGTTTAAAAAAATAGCGTTCCGTTCAATGTTTTGGCGTTCAGCGTTCCGTTAGCGTTCAAATATTAAAAAAGTGACGACGTTTTTTTTTAGGAAAGAATCTCCAGAAAAAGTGATGACGTTTTTTTAGAAAATAATTTCCAAAAAAACGCAAAACTCTTTTTTGCGTTCAACGTTCAGCGTTCAAAAAAAAGTTGCGTTCCGTTCATTGAACGTGCGTTCAGTTGAACGCCGTTCAATTTTGCATTCCGTTCACAAGCCTGATTATATCCAATCTTTGAACGCTTGAAGAAAAAAAGTAATGTTTGTCTTATTTCATATTTTGTGCACTGCCCTATACAAGGCACTGTATTAATTGATTATGTCCAATATATAACATAGCAAATAAGAGTAATATTGGACTAATTGAAAACAAAAGCTTCTGACATTTGATTTGAAACTGAAGCTATTCCAAATGTAATTTCATTTTCCTCCTCCCCTTTAATCATTTTAGCCATGTAAATTATTCAAATTAATTATTGTGGCAAGACGATAAATATATTGCTTTAACTTGCATGCTGACGTGTAATGAATAATCACAAGTGTAGTTTGTACACGTACCTTTTAAAAGACTCCTTTGAAGTAGAACATTATATTATTCCAGGGATATCCAAAAGCGTTGGAGGTTTTTTATGAACACTCAGGAAAAGAAAAACAGTTTTCAAAAGATAACAACAAGAAAATATTTTGTATTCTTTTGTAGCAGCGGTCTTATTCAAAGTCTTCCATCTCATCACAACCAAGATCCATATGAAGAAGAATAGAAAAAAGTAGAGAAAAGAAGAAGTGAACTTTAACCATCCAGTGACGTCATAGTAAGTAAATGTTTATAAGATATTTTTGTCAGCGGCGATATTGATTGATATATATCGACGTTTAAACATTCTTTCGTCCTTTGTTATTAAAAAAGTAAAACTTGATATCAAGTAAATGGCAATTAGAAGGACTAGTATAATAAAAATCGACAAAATATAACATAATATCTTCGTACGAATATTTGTTTTGCCTAAAAAAGAAATTATTAATATAATTACTTATTTTTAAAGTAATGCCATCATTTAATAACAATTTCTACTATGGACATATACTTATATTATTATGTTTTCAAACCCATCAAAACAAAAAAAAAATTAATAAATTCAAATTGCTTTAAAAATATATGAAAGGCATGTTTGGTCTTTGATCCCCATTTAATAATCTCCGTGGGCAAAGGCTTCTTCGCATAGAGATATAAAGATATCTTTATATCTCTATGCTTCTTCGACATAAAATGGCATCATTGGATATCAACATCATTTTTTCCTTTTCTCTATTCTGTAGAGCCTTTTTTCGTCATTCCTCATCATGATACTAAAAATCCACGGATCTTTATATCTTTGAAGGACTCCCAAAACCTCTCTCCCGTCTCCTGTCTCTTCTCTCTTTTCATCTTACCTTTTGTTGTTAAAAAACACATTTCCTCTTTCAGAGACATTCTTAGTTGTTATTTTTGTCTACGTCATAGTATCAGAAGGAGGGGACCTCATCGATTTCTCAGTTCCCGTGTAAGGGGTAGTAGGTAGGTAGGTAGATAGGTAGGTATACCGGTGGTGCCTTTGGATGATCTGAGAGTCACGGAGTCCCAGGATGAGAGCATCAAGCCTGTTCCTGGTCTTTAGTGGAATTCTCCTATCCTGCTGGTTCCTCATCGCTGCCTACTATTACAACTCACTCCGGGGAGAAAAGGCTCTTTCAGGCCAAGAGGGAGATCGATTCCTTGCTCTGGAGAGAAGGCTGGGATCACTCGCAGATCAAGTTGAGAGCATGCGGAAGGATCTAAAGGAGAACCTAGGGAAAATGGAGTCCATTCATCGTAAGCACAATCAAGATACCGAAAACATTTCTGTGCAGGGGCGGAGTGGCCAGCGGGAGTACCGGGACCCATACATATTAAAAAATGAATTGAATGAATAAGTTTTCTTATTTTCTATAAATATAGAACAATGAAATACATATAAAATATAATAGTTATAAGATGTTAGATGACTATTTTCAAAACATTAGAATGAAGAACTACATCGTACTTCATTAAAAAAATGATGCTCTTCCACTGCAATGCTTACACACTTTTGCAAGTTTGGAGCTTTCTATGCAATGATTTTTACCATCAAAACGATAAGATTTTGATGACTTTGAAGATTTTCTACGTCTTTGAAATGGTGCTTGTCCGAAAGATTTGCAAAATTAGAGTGTCAACAGCTCAATAAATTCATATAGAGACATTTTTGATCCATTTTTTCATAAATTGATGAGCGTTATATATGTACTGTTGTGTTAATCATATAAGAAAATTTAGGCCAACACTTTTTTGCCTTATTCTTAGTGTGTATGTGCTTATAGCCCGGTCCATCACGTCTACATATTCCATGTGAAGATTATAATTTTGAAATCATAAATACTGAACATGTACAAAAAGATGTGAGAGAAAAATCCACCAAAGAATACTTTCAATTCATCCACAGTTACATCCAAAGGGCCATTTTTTGTGGTATATTCATTGTTTCATCAATTATTTTTTCGTCGTCTGATTTATCAATGTCTCTAACGGAAAGACAGTTAACTTCCGGTAGCCCATTTCATCGATATCTTCGAGAATACTCAATTTTTCTTTCGTGGTGATCTAGAAAAATGATTTATTTTCAAAACTTTGGAAAAAATTAATAAAATTGTTGATTTTATAAACTCAAATGAAAAATAAAAAGTATAATTTTAGTTCAAAGTAACTTAGATTGAATGTAGACACAATTTATCATGACTATGATTTTTTGTGCTGTAGTGCCGAAACGTAGATTTTTCGACGTGTCATTTTGAAACAAAAATAAGAGACCCTTATTTTCTAATTTGAGGTTTAAGTATATAATATATTTGAAAGATATGTATCTTAAAATAATTTAAAGAAATAAAATTAAAATTACTTATGACATGAGACCACTATCAAACACAAATAGTACTGACCCGTCAGAAAATAATTGGGTATTTGCAACCATCGCAAATCAATTGCTTATTTTCAACTGAAACAAATAACTTATAGGGATCAACTTTTTTTGTGGTTTCTAAATACTCAAACAAAGACATAAACACGCATTTTGCATATAATTTATGCATTTAGATGTGCTGTAGAGCTGTTTTACTGCCGCGTAGAAAAATCTACGTTTCGGCACTAATGGGTTAATGGCAGTCGCTTAATAGTAAATAAAATAGTCTTTTTTGTTATGATCTAATTTTTATCGAAATATCTCAGTTTTAAATAGTTTTTTTAAAAAGCACTTGATGATGACGATAATTTCTTTCTTTCTTTGTATTTCTAGAGCCTCAGTCATCTTCCGAGTCATCTGAGAGAGACCATAGCCCTGGTCACGCATGGACAGATGTGATCCCTGTGCTCCTCTTTGCCTGTAATCGCGTTTCCGTCTCTCGGGCAATCGATCTCCTCCTCAAGTATCGAAACAACTCCAAAAAGTTTCCTCTTATCGTCTCCCAAGACTGTGGGCACGAGGCCACTGCAAATACGATCCAGGCCTATGGAGATGCCCTCACATTTATCAAGCAGCCGGATCTCTCTGAGATCCGGGATATACCCAAAAAGAGAGCAAGTTCAAAGGATACTTTAAGATTGCTCGTCATTATGGATGGGCCCTCAACTTTACATTTATGTTTACAAAGCGGAGCAAGTTATTATAGGTGAGGGAGAAGTGTTTTGCCACATCATAAAAAACATTTAGACAACTTTAGTGTGTGAAACAGGTAGTGATCGATAAATAAAGTGAACAAAAGGCGAAAAAAATGACAAATATAATATAAATAATTTATATCTTCCTCAACATTTAATGGTTACTAGACAGACAAGGACTATCGTTATCAGGAAACGACCGGGTACATTTTGAAAGTGACGAAGTTTTTGTTTTTTTAAGAAAAATAATTGTTAAATATTTTTTTTACTATGAAAAAATTAAAAAGAAGTGTTGCACTTTTGAAAAAAAAAATTATCTAAGTAAAAAAACGTCGTCACTTTCAAAATGACGAAAGAACGAATATATTAAAGTCCCAGCCCAGCTTGAAAAATTTAAGTCCCGGCCCGGGTCCCGGCGAAAAAGTGTCCCAGTTTCCTGATATATATGTATATATATATATATTCGTTTTTCAACATATATCTATGATTTTATATTTTTTTGTTTTTTAGTGGAGGATGACTTGGAAATATCTCCAGACTTTTACGAGTACTTTGAGGCAACGCTCCCCATCCTCCGCCAGGATCCCTCCCTCTGGTGTGTCTCAGCCTGGAATGACAATGGCAAGGAGCGCATGATCGACAAAAAACAACCCGAGCTCCTTCATCGCACAGATTTCTTTGGGGGTCTGGGCTGGATGATCACCAAAGAGCTATGGAGAGACGAGCTCATGAGCAAGTGGCCCCGTTCCTACTGGGACGACTGGATGCGGAACCCCCAACAACGAAAGGGTCGTTCATGCATAAGACCAGAGATTTCCCGTACAAAGACCTTCGGGAAAATTGGGGTTTCTAACGGACTTTTCTTCGAAAAGCATTTAAAATTCATACAGTTAAACTCAGAGTTAATTCCCTTCACCCACAAGGATCTGAGAGGGCTGCTTAAACAAAACTACGACGCGGCACAAGACAAAGTCCTAAGTGAATCTCCAGTTGTGGATGCTCTAAGTATTAAAGCCCAAGTTAAGCTCCTTGACAAGACGCCTGTGCGCGTCTTATACAAGGCAAGGTGGAGTTTAAACGGATAGCAAAGACTCTGGGAATCATGGATGACTTTAAATCTGGGGTTCCTCGTATGGCCTATAGGGGGGTTGTTCCCACCATGTTTAAGGGTGTGAGGGTATATGTTGCCCCTCTCGCTGGTTGGAAGGGATATAACACCTCCTGGTAGAGGGACTGATTTTCCACCACCGCCAATCAAGGTGCTTCAAATACAAAAATCTGTGGCTTTATCGCCAAGGATTTTTAATTTAAACAACGATCCGAACGGCTCTTGAGATATATTTACAGATCATCAAATTTTGTGTTCATTGACTGAACTTTGAAAGATATCATTTCTTCAAGCAATTTATATTTCAAGAGCAGCAACTTTTTTTAATTGGCTCAATCATCAATCAATTTTTAATAATAATATTCTATTCCAACCATGTTTAACAAACATATTTAGACAACCATATCTAAGTCTAATGTATATGTGTTGATTGACTCAATCAAGAATGCTTTTAAAATAGGAGTAGTTTATTCACACGATATTTGACATATGTTTAAAAAACAGCAACTTAGTCCAATTTTTTCAAAGCTCAATCATGAATATTTAAAAAAAGAGAAATGTGGCTACGTTTGTTCAAGGAACCGCCATGAGAAATGCTGTCTTTTTCTATCTGTAGAAAAGTATAGTGAAGCATCCAGTATTTATATGTTTAAATATTCTATATCAAACCTTTCTATGTGAAGAAAAACAAAAAGACCTCATTTCATATATATATTTCTTTTTTTGTAGTTTATTTAAAATTTTAGATTTATGTATTTAGGCTGAAATGATGAATTCATATCTATATATACCTATGATTTACATATATTTGTTGTTGATAATTTGACATTCTATAACCCGATATTTCAGACACATTAAAATATTTTTGTTTAATCTGATTATTTTGAGTGTGGTGATGTACTTTTACTATAGAGATGCAAGGTCTTTATGGAATAATATTCTACAAGGAATACATTGGCGATATAGAAGTCAGGGAACAAAAATATTTTTTTTCTTGTTCAACACCTTTTGAAATAAATTAGATGAAAATAGAAGAGGAAAAAGAACACTCCAAAAGTAAGAGATTGTAGCGGATGGACCTGCTCAGTAACTGCAAGTCAATCTGCCATCTCTTATCTCACACCTCAGCAGGTTCCTAATCTTAAGTACTCTTGCCTGGTTTACTGTAATTTCATCGCACTCCAATTCCTCGTGGGCCTTTGTATAATCGCCTATTTGTCGTGGATATTACCTCGCTTGTTCTTTTATAATCCTCATTCTTCTTTTTCTCGTCGACATTTTTCTCACGAAGTTATTTCCTCGTTCTCCTTTTTCTCGTGGATTTTCTGTCACTAAGTTTTTTCTCGTGAGACATTTTCCTTTGTGTTTATTTTTTAACTTTGTTGACCCTAATCTATCGGGCTCAGTCGGGGGTCTCATCGGGTTAGAATCTACCGCACTTAGGGGAAAAACACTCGGCAAAGACTTTCGTAGACCCAAATCTAGCAGGTTGTGCCTGCCTCAACCAGGTCTCCCAAGGGTTTGAAATCCACCACCGACCCTTCTTGGTCGTAAAAGAAACACAACCCAAGAGTTTTTCAGACACTAATCTCATGGTACCGTCTGCCTCATCTGAAAATTACTGGACACCTCTTGCCTGCCAGCAGCTATATAAGCGGCGGGCAAGAGACTTTTAAATTACTCTTTTGAGTCGTCATTGTCCTCCTCCTTCGCGCTACAAAATCTTATTATCAATGGTGAATGCCGTTGAATATTCAAACAGGTTCAATCCCTACACATCTAAACTATTTAAATCTAAGTAATTGATTATTATATTGCGATTAGCAGGAGGTGGGACCAACTCCTAAGGCTATTAAGTGAGTTTATACCATCATTATTTGGCCTTAAATTATCCAAATATCGATTGTCTGAGCTTGTAAAAGTCTGCATCATTCGAAACATTTAAATAGTATACACAGACTTGGTATGATTAGTTCAATTTCGTATATCAGAAGGATTAGAGGGGATCTACCACAAGACATTTTTACATCAAGGTGAGAGCAGCAAAAGCTTTTGTTAGGCTGAATAGACTGGTTAACAATTTTTTTTTTTTTTGCCTATATGGTCGATCGAATGCATCCGATAGGATATAAATAAGCATTATAGCGTTAAAATTAGTCTATCGAACCTTGGATCTTATCAATGAGGTAGACCAAAAATGACCATCCCTCTCGGGATTCGAACCTGCGCCCCCAACATTGAGAGTTGAACACGCCTTAGCACGCACGGCTATCGAGCTCCCTTTTAACAAATTTGAGTGAATCCTCTTCATACAGATTCTTATAAAATAAAATCCACTTTATCCAAAACTGACATTTGTGTTTGCTATGAGTATCCAATTATTATTATTTTTTTAAACCTTTTTATCACTATTTTCTTGAGTTGGACTCTTTAATGCTTATTTTTCTCATGAGTTTATACATAATTGACAAAAAAGTACAAAGAGGAGTTTCCTTAATATTTCATGAATCGAGATAGATACACTATTGATATTAGAATGTAACAGTCATTCATTTAGTGGACACTTATTTTTATTATACGGCGTTACATGTACAATAATCAACGCATTTAATTCCATATCCTAGACTTTTTATTTGTGTTATTTGGCAGTATTATTTTAACATAATATTATATTTCAAACACTGTTAATGCATATTAAAATTAACATAAAATATTCTAAACTCTGCAAACAGTTCATAATTGTATAAAATAGAACAGACGATTAAAAATTTAGTATTAAAAAACCAAACAGTTAAACTATCACTTATGGAGTATCACAATTTTTCCTCTTGGCAAAGTTTGATGAATGGCTCAAACTCCTGGAGCGTTGTTGCTTCCGTTGTTTCCCCCAGGGAATGTGGTTGACTTGACCTCAAGTTCTGGGACGTACATTTCGTACTGAAAGCCTGAGTAGTTCTCAAAGGATATGTGTTTCTGAAAGAGAAAGAAAAAAAATATAGAAAATTGGGGAGCACTTTAGCTCAGTGAAAGCGTGCTCAACTATCAATGTTGAGGGCGCAGGTCTTACTCTCTAGAAGAACAGCTAGTTTTGATCGACCGGCTTAAAAATATTAATCATAATGCTTATTCATATCCATTCGGATGAAAAATTCCATCAAACAAAATAGGCAATAAATAGGAATTTGGGGTTTTTAGTTTTGAAAGCGGCGGCGCTAGTGTTTTTTTTCTGTTTCTAAATAGAGTGCTTATGTAGTGATGGAACAGGATTACAAATGTATAGCTACGCTACTAATAAATAGGACATTGATTCAGTAAAACTTAGTTAATGTATTCTATTCATAAGTGTTACCTTGTCTTTATAAGAAAGAAAAACTAAATTCAAAAGCTGACCGAATTTATTAAAAAATAGAATTTTAACATTGATACATTAATTAATAATGCTCCGATCTCGTTGCCAGAGTTATAATTAAGCACTGATACTCTGTTCGTGCAGTACTATCGGAATTGGTAATGCTGAACTATATTATGTCTGATGTTGAACATTAAACAGTAACCAACTTGGTTTTGTAGGTATAAAATGTCCATTAAATGATGTTAAATCATTAAAATAAAAGCTTAGGTTGAGTTTGCTTTTAATGCTCCAAATCAGTTAGAACGACAGATTCATTTGTCCTAACTTATCGAATTTTGGGACTAATAGTAATTTTTTTGATGGGCTAAAGAAACTTTATGGCAAATTAAAACGAATAAGAGGGCTAAAAACAACGTTGTTGCTGTGATAAATATATATATATATATATGGACCAATACTTTGTAAACATGTTGTAATACAATAAATTCATTGAGAGAAAACCAAGTTTTTTTATTATATAGTCTGATTTAATTGTATGAACTACATGTTCCACAAATTTTACACAAATATTTTTTATGTTTGTAATGAATTAAGCGTAGATTATTAAAATATACAAACAAATAATCGATTTAATTCTATAAATGTTGGATTGGATGGTCATAGCTATTTTCTTCTTCTATCTCTTTAAACGATAGCCTCACTGTTTTGTAAGCTTAAATGAACATAATATTCGAAATATAATGTAACGGTAACGTTACATAGTTAATATTAATTGGTTACTTTTTGTCACCAAACATTAAATATATCCACTTGAAATCACTTTTAATGAAATTTAAATAATCTTTTACACCTCGTTTTTAGTGTTTATGTTTTAATAGTTTAATTATTACTTTTGGAGAAGTTAATAAGTATGTTCATATAAGATGCTAAAATTATGAACTATAATGTTTATATGTTGTATTTTGTATTACTTACTAGCATCTGTTTAGTATACATATTTTATCATAAACTGTTGAATAATAATAAAATATGTCCTACAAATTCATTTACTTCTCATAAGAAAATGCTTCAGTAAAAATCACTGATTTAAAATAGAAAAAGCATAAAATTATAATTGAAATAAAAAACAATTAATATTACCTTTGAATTTGAACTCACGATGATTTAATACATTTGTTTTGCTATTTTAGTATTTGGCTATGCTTTATCCTATTATTTCATAATATATATTTTTTTTTTTTTTTTGCGTGGGAAACAAATATTAACTTACGTTTGTTTCCTGTTGCATAAGATAGGAATAGAGGATTTCCTCCAGTTCCTTAAACGAGGCCCTCTCCTCGAGATCAACTTGCCAACATTTAAGCATGACTTGGTAAATATCATCCGACATGTAATTGGTTTGTGGGACCCGCGCACCGCGTTTGACTCGGTTCTTCACCAAGTTGGTCTTCAAGTCTGCGTAGGGTGTTGCGCCTGGAAATATTAAGAAAAATACATAGGGTGGTTCTAAGCAGATAGAAAAAAAGGTCTTGTGATTGATAAGGGCTGCCTACATTACGAATAGAATAAGAACTGCAATAATATGGTTATTCAACATATAAATCCTATTTCTGCTACAAAATAGTGGCAAAATCATAAAAATAATGCAATTTATAACAAATTCAACTCAATAACCATCTTTTTATATTAAATATATCCCCTAGGATTATAAAAATAACATTAAATTTACTATTAAATCCAAACACCTATTAATTTATGATATGAAATTCGTTTATTATGGTTTTTTGTCAGCTTTGTGTTATGACTCATCAGCAGGGCTGTTGGAATTTGGAACAAAAACAATGCCCTATATGCCCAGAAATATGCGGGAAAAAATGACTAAATATGCGGAAAAAGGTTAAATAAGCAAAAAAAAAAAGCCTTTATATGTTGAAAATAATGTATATAATAAATTAATAAAAATTATGTCATGTAATCATTGTTCCACTGATAATGAGCATATCTTTTACATGCCTCTCTGTCAGACTGGTTCGCTGGTCAGACAAAAAAGACTTTAGTTTGGAGAAGACCCTTTTGCAGTCCACAGAGGTAGTGGGAGCGCACGAGAAGAGGAACGGCAATTGGGGATCATCTTTGAGCTCCAATGCCTCTCTTTTCAGAATTCTGGAGTATAATTTAATTTTTTTGAAGTCCGGATTCTTCTCAAGGACACTATTCACTTGCTAGCAAAGGGCTCAACGGTCAGCTGCATCTGCACCATTTCAAGGATTCCAATACTCTCCGTCAGTGGAAGGCGCTCTTGCAGGCTTGAAATGACGCGTACCAGTTGAGTAAAGTTGCCCTTGATGAATGCCAGCTGACCCAGTAGTTTTGGGTCCTTGAACAGTTTCTTGGCTTTGACGGTTGCCAAGTTGTCGTCATTGAGAGATTCTATGAAGTATCCAATCCCCTTGGTATGATCGCCCGGGCCGTTTAAAAACAGCCGGGACCCGGGCTGGGTACCCGGTAGTTTCCTGATATATATATATATATCCTCAAATTTGTTCAAAATACGCGATAAATATGCAGAAAAAGGCCAAATATGCGTTATATGCGTTAAAAGGTCGTTTATGCCCAGAAAGTTTATTTACCAGATTCCTACAGCCCTGCTCATCAGTCATGCGTACAGACTCTCCTACTCTAAGGGGTTTACTGTAATTTCATCGCGAGTAAATTTGTCGCAGAGCTTTTTATAGCCGTTTTTTTGTCGCGGGTAAATACATCGCTTGCTCTTTTATAGTCAGTCAATTTTGTAGTTCTTCTTTTTGTCGCGGGTAAATTTGTCGCCAAGTTTTTTTGTAGTGAAGTATTTCACTACTCGGCAGAACACTCGAGGCTAAGGTGTGCACATCCCTTAAGCCGCGTGTCTTTTCTCCCTAAAATGTCAGCGGTAGATTCAAACCCCATGGGACCCCAGACAGAGTCCCCATGAATAGGTCCACAAAGTATAAAATAAACAGCGTGGAAAATGCTTCACTACAAAAAGCTTGGCGACAAAATTACCTACGAAAAAAAGAAGAACGACAAAAATACTTCACTACAAAAAAGCTTGGTGACAAATTTACCCGCGACAAAAGAAGAACTACAAAATTGACTGACTATAAAAGAGCAAGCGATGTATTTACCCGCGACAAAAAAACGGCTATAAAAAGCTTTGTGACAAATTACTCGCGATGAAATTACTGGACACCACTCTAAGGCAGTGGTTCTAAGACAACAAATATAGATTACTGTATTTTTGAGCTATACAATATTATTTAGAAACATTTTTTGTTCGAAATACCACAATTTTATATATTAAAGAATAATGAAATATGTTGTAGGGAATTGTTTGATATGTGTTAAGTTTTCTTTTGTGGTTGACTTTTAACAAAAATGTTTTATTGATTTAGACTTTTTAAAATAACTTGTTGAGCTATGTTTTTATATAGATTTGCAGTAAATTCAATAAGATTTACCAACAAAAAACTAAGTATATGATTGATTGATCGGTGAACCAATTATAGCCTCGTATCGATTGATCAGCATGAGTATGATTTGATCGTTACATTTATAGATATACATTTTTTGAAATACTAAAAGTGATTCGGCCACTATATATATATATAATATATATATATATATATATATGATCTATTACCTCTATGTTAAATCATTGTCTATAATAACATATGTCGGTATAGGACCAGGCACGTGCACAGATAAAAGCTAGGTGGTGCTAGAGCACCTGCCCTTTTGCCCTCTGGAGAAATGTGCCCTTTTTTGACTGATGTGTTTTTTTTATTGTTTGTTTTGTGGCACATGGACATCATGACATAGCTCAATTTTATATATATAAATGTATTTATTATGACCCAAAATTTGTCTACATCGTGTCTTTCTGACTCTCAGTTCCTTCTGCAGTGGTGATGCTGAGATGCTGAGACATGCAATTGACTTTGTATTCCTTCTCTGCCTGGAAATCACCAACCCAGTATTCTTCCAAACTGCTGTGGCATCAAATGACCTGCAGAAAGAAGGCCTGAACCCCTCCACTGCCTACAAAGTGATTGACGGTTTGCTTCACACGTTGAACATCATGAGGTCTGAGGAGAGGTTTACAGAAATATTTGGTCTTGCAACAGAGAAGGCAAAGAGCCTCGGCATTGAAGTACCTACTGTGGTGCCTGGTCAGCAGAGAAAAAGGAAAGTGCCAAAGCGTTTGTTAGACAACCCAGCAGTGTCTCAAGTGGGTCACCAGTTTGAGTCTGTGGAAGCATATTTCAGGTGCACTGTCTACTACACCTTTCTGCAAAGCATGATTGGCGAGCTTAACAGGAGGTTCAAGGGGGACCAGGACAAAGCTACTCCCACTGATAAAATTATCAGGTCCTTCCATTCCTTAACTGTACATGCCGAATGGACTCGCCAGCTCAACCCAGAAGCAAAGGAAGCTGTGCATACCCTCTGTGATTTTTATGGAGAAGACGAGGACCGGCTGTTGGCAGAGCTGAAGGTCTTCCACGCCAGCTTTCCTTCAAAAGACCTAAAAGAAATATTTGAGATTTTGAGGGAAAACAACGGCCAGCGCAGCTTTCCAGCCTTTTCCAAAATGATTAAAATCTATGCGACACTGCCAGTGACAACCGCCTCTGTAGAGAGGTCATTCTCAAAGCTCAGCCTCATCAAAAACAAACTAAGAAGTCTGTGTGGAGAAGAACGTCTCTCAGATCTTATGCTGATTTCCATTGAGCAAGATCTAGAAATAAACCACAGAGAGGTAATCAGAATCTACAAGGAGATGGCACCTAGGAGGATGCTTCTCTAGGACCAGGAGGAAAAAGACACAATAGCAACCCCTATATATTTGTTTTTTTCTTTTGCATTTTGGATTTCACAGTTTTTGGTTACATATTTGTAATAATAAAAACATTTATTTTCTCAGCTCAGGCATTAAGTTTATTTATTTTTGTATTCTTTACCATTGCATACAGTAACAGGGTTGCAAGTAAAAGTGAAAGGGTTGTAAGTAACATGGTTGCAAATCCTTGCTAATTTTAGGTTTTCTGTGGAATAAATGCTAGCTGTGGAGATAGCTGTTGCTATTTACCAAGTGGCTATTTAGTATATTACATAAATATATATGTAAAACTTATTTTCGTTAAGTATTTGTCTATAATGATAATTTGCAAGGTTGCACGAAACAAGGCTGACATTGTTATAAAAATATGAAAATAGAACAGAGGAAAACTTTTGCTTATCATATTTTGTTAATAAAGTGATTGACGACGTCACAACCAGTGTGTCATGTGACTCACACCTTTTACTTTTACCATGCAAAAAGGGACAAGCTGACGGGGTTGCATGCAAAGTGAGGGACACAGGTTGGTTCATTGCATAGTAATACTTATTTAAAATATTATGTTGAATGAAAAATGTTTCCACATCTACAAGAAATATCTAAAGACAAAATTATGCAAAGGTAAGGAGTTTTAAATGTTATTTAATAGATGAATCTGAGATGCCATGCCATGTCTAGCTACACTTGATGAACCATTCCAGACCAAGAAACCGACCCGTTAAACCCACTCCAAACAGCCAAACCCAATTTTTTTCGTCCGCACTGCGCGCGGACGAACTATTGCGGGCGCGCTTCGCGCCCGATTAAAATGCCCTTTTTAAAATCTGAGCACCACTAACTCTGAATGGCTGTGCACGCGATCAAAAAAAAAATAGCGATCCGATCAAAATAGCGAGCAGAATTCTTTGCGATATAGCGATATAACGATCAGGGATTTTTCCGATCAGCGATCCGAATCAATTTAATTGCGATCAACAAAAAAAAATAACCTATGTAATACTAATCTAAGTAATTTTTAATGTATATACAGTCAAACCTTTTAAGTATGCATCTTTATATGCAATGAAATGATTGTTCCCATACTTATTAGCTCCAAAATAACGACTTCTCCATAGGCGCCTGTCTGTAATTTAGGACATAAATATCAGAATGATTGTTTCTCATAGCTATGAGCTCACACTCTGCTCCTCATTGACGGTATGTCTACATATTTTACAAGAGATGGCCAGATAAATTTTCCCATAGCCTATGAAGCTCCAAAACAATGACTTCTCCATATCGCCTTTCTGTTATTTAGGACAAAAAATATATCAGGATAACACACACTGGCTTTTTCAATTAGTATTAGTCTGTAGTTTGTGTTTTCTAACAAATATTAGTTGTTGAATAGTACTGGGCAATGTGACAGCTAGTTAAGTTTTAAGCATGTAGGGTTTGTCTCAAAAATCCTTATTACAAACTTTTTTAGTAATGAGTATTTTATCACAATTGATCGGCTCGCTATTTTATAGTGATTTTCTTACGATCAAAGATATAAAGATCAGGACCTTTTGCGATAATGCGATCAGCGATCAAATATCGCTATGTATCGCTATGATCGCCGATCAGAAAAAACACGATCAACAAGCCTGCTAAATCTGTATGGTGTGCATGCCCCTGTATAGACTATCAACCCCGGGCTTTTGCCCCCCCCCCCCCCTACTAACATTTCTTATCTCTACAAGTCCACTTATGAAGCAAACTATGTTTTCTTTATTGCTAAAATTTCTTTAGTGTTTGAAAACTATGTTCCTAATATGGGTCATATGTTTTATATGATCGCTATTAGGAACATAGGTTTAAACACTAATGAAATTTTGTCATAAAGAAAACATAGTTACCTTCATTAAATGGACTTGAAGAGATAAGAAATATTAGTAACGGGGGTGATTGTCCGAGGGGTGGTAGTCCTATTACAACATATGTCATGATTACTGGAGTAAGTTCGAGGTTGTGTAATGCGTTTATTGCACCCAAATGCCTGCCATTATAAAGTGTATAGGTATTATTCCCCTCCTTTTATTGATTTATTGTATCGTGCATAAAGTTAGAATATAAATCAGTGCACTTAATAGGACCATAATAGTTTACCGTAGTATTCCATGACATACAACAAAATGCAAATAGAAATCCTCACCTAGAGTAATCACTTCCCACATCAATATCCCAAAGGACCAAACATCGAACTTGGATGTGTTTTTCATTTCCATCCATACCATCTTGGGCAAACCAACGAGTGTAGTCATTCTCACGTCCGGTGTCCCAACACTCAGCTACTCCACACCAGAAATCTTTGGAATATTTTCTGGGCTCAGAAATATGTTTTTAGCGCAGAGTTTTTTGTGGATAATCTAGAATTTAATTGTAATTAGTTATCAAAAAGCTATTTTTGTTTGTGAAATCCGTAATTCCCATGTGTCTTTAAACAAATCTTCATTATCTCAGCAATTATATTTGTTTATATATTTTTATTAATTGAATTTATTGTATAAACATTTCTTTAAGTCAATCAACTTTTATGAGTAACTCGTCCGTATATTTTGTAGTTGCCTTAGGGTGAAATTGGAGGCTAATTTTTCACAATTAAAAAAAATCATAAACCATGTTGATTTTTCTAATGGATTGGGAAAATCATGTTTTGTGTGTATTATGTTTTATTTTTCTTGAAATCTAAGACATGACAAATTGAGATGTCATCAATTTAATGCTAAATAATGACAGTTATTGTTTATCTTAAAAAGGGATTAGAAAATGATACAGTACAAAGTTTAAACCATCGTTCTATATTAGTTGAACAAGAAAAATACTCTTTAAAACAGATGGGAGCCACCTTAGTGCATCTATGACGAAAAATATAATCTTTAAGTTGACGTAACAACAAACAGAAGGAAGTTATCGTGTTACTTCTTGAGCAGTCAAGTCTTGACGAACAATAATTACAATAAATACCCTATGAAAAAAGTATGATACGTTTTATTAACCATAACCTGGTGACATCACAGGATGTTATTGTAGATTTTTTTGTCTATTTCCCAGATAAACATGTTTTTGCTCCAAGGGCAGCCATAAGTTTATAAACGTCATCAAAGAAATATTTAAGTCGAACACTTTTTTATTTTCCGATGAGTATCCAGTTATTATATAGGTCGGTGATTTAAATACATTGCTCATTGGCAACCATGGAGGTAATGGATATTTTATTTTACCTATTTCAGCCAGATGCTTCATACCCCGAGAACACGACTCCAATCAAAGCACTTAAAACATTGTTTTCCTGCAGCGTCGTGAATCTATTGTTCTTCTCCGCATAGACTGGATAGTGAAGCAGGGCTCGACTGTCTACCAGGACACGCTTTAGGCTGATCGTTTTTCAAACACATAAACAGTGTTTTATTCATTAGCTCTCACCATCTGATAACCAAGGAGATGAATATATTGCGTGATTCCCATAACGCACAACCAGTTCCAGACCCTGTGAGGGATCGCTGATTCTCATGCTCGTCCACTGCAAACAACAACCCTAAAATTGGAGTCTGCCGTCGGACTGCTAAATGAGGACTTCTTTACAATTTGACCATTCACAAAGGACCCATACTTTCCATGACCAATGACATCTGATGTATTCAGCTCAAGGATACCCTTGGTTCAACCACACTGTCTCCGATGGCTTCCATTTGAGATGAAGAGGAGGCGGGGGAATGTATTTGAATCTTGATTGCTTCTGCACATCTGTATTTCAAAAGAAGTTATGACATTATTTACAAACTTTAAAGAACCCTATATTATTATTACCTATGAGACCCATGGATTGGTAAAAGATAAACCAATTTCTTCAGCATCCGCTCTCTCGACGTTGACTTTCGTGGAGTTAGCTCTTGAGCATCGGAGTTTCTGTGTTCTTTTTTGTATAAAAAGTTAACTCCGCATCGCAGATAGGCATAGACTCCAGCAAGACCCCCAAAATGGTCCGAAAACGATGATTGCAATAGATAGGCTCACTACGAGAGAGGGTCCCTGAATCATGTGACGAGTTTTCATGTGAATCAAATGAAAAAACAACCAGGTTCTCCAAGGAATGTTGATCATGCGTACTCTGGCGTAGCTGATCTTTGTTTGATCCTCGTGTCTTGATACCACTCCAGCGTAACATGATAGTCAGCTATTCTCGGAGTGGTATTTAGAGGACCGTAGTTAAGTACTTTCCATAATATTTTGATCTCCGACAACAAATTCGTCATTAGCATTAAAATACTAAATAAAGATTTAAAAATAGAATTAATATTTTATAAATACAAAAATAACTTTGCAAGACCTACATTGGGTTCAAGTTCTCCATCAATCCAGTATTTCAAATTCTTTTTGTTCGCAGTAACCAATCCGTGTAGCTATCAGGATATACGGGAACATTCTCGGATTCATCTATCACAACAATACGATATTTGAAATGGGCCCGTATCGATTTTTCTCAGGGGTTTTTACTTTGATCCGAAGGATTCTTTTTGTTTGTCTTCTTCGGAGTTGATCATATGGGTGGTTTGGAATCTCGGCTTTGCTATTTCGGTCCAGAATAGGCTGGACACCTCGGAACCATTTCCTTTGGAGTTTTGTGCTCTTACACTACAATATTGTGTTCTGGAAGAAGACCTAGAATGGTTGCATCGCTTGCTGAATCCGAGAGAAG